>BGPR01035275.1:0-16053 GCA_013235015.1 Araneus ventricosus | reverse complement strand
AATATTCAAGTTTCCCCGCTACTTAATAATAATTCTAGCTTAGTTAGATGCCCATGTCCTGCGGCCTAAAAGGAACGAATCCGCTGAAAGGAACGAATCTGTTCCTCGTTAAGGACTCGAACTCCCGTTCGGATTATGATTCGGACTCCCCTTACGGATCCGGACTCCCCGTTCGGATTCGGCCTCGGTCTCCCTTTACGGATCCGGACTCCCCGTTCCTATACGGACTCCTCGTTCAAGAATGAACGAAAGATGCTTTGGGTGGCAGGGAGAAGGAGACAGAGAAAGAATGTTGCTCTTGCAGGCGGAAGGCGTCTTGTTTGCCATGTTTTTTCGCAGCAGATAAGTTTCTTCGCGGTTCGCGGGGAGAGGATGTTAAGACTCGGTTGATTTGCATGAAAGCAATCGGTTACGCTGTGCATACAGATCGATTTCTGCGGTTGTTTACAAAGGAACCAGAAGAATAGTTGGTTTGATCATTGAATCTAACTTTTAAGTTTTTCTTGATTCCAATTGGGGTAATGAATTTTTTGTGACTAATAAAGTACAAGGCCTTTGATATTGCTCGAGAAAATGTTATAACAGTAAAGTCTGAAAAAAAAATAACAATTCTCGTTACTCTCATCAGTGCTTACTCATGTTATCATCTTTCACAGTAGCGAATTTAAATTTTATAAGCGTTTTAATGATTATCCCAAATTCAAAGTTAATTAAAAAGGCTAGATCTTATGTATGCTCAAGTGTAATATTGCAAATAAAGAACCAGAAACAGCACAGTTTTATTCACTATCATAAACTCCACCGCTCTGTTTAGATTTTTTATTCTTCAAAATGCTTTTTTTAAATTTTTAGCCTATTCTCAGACTTTAAAATTTTCTTTAGTTATTTTAAGTCTTCTTTTTCTTTACATTTCCTCAATAATAAACAAGGAAATTTCGTAGAGCATGCTAAAATTTCTAGTTTAAAAGTAGACCTGATGTTCTATCTTAATTTGATAACCTTCTGCCGCCATTTTAATTAAAATCCCCCTTCAATCTGCATGACCTGAGAGCTTCTCCTCTCATTTCGTGGTATTTTAACATTACTCACCATAGTGCCATATTATCTCCAAAATTTCACCTTTCTCAACTAATTTGCCCTCTTTCTATTTATGATTCCCCCAATTAAAAGCTAATTAAAATGGCTATATCTTGTGTAATTTTGCAAATAAAGAACCAGAAAAAGTACAGTTTTATTCACTATCATAAACTCCTCCGCTCTATTTAGACTTTTTATTCTTCAAAATGTTTTTGTATTTTTAGACTATTCTCAGACTTTAAAATTTTCTTATTCAGTTATTTTAAGCCTTCTTTTTCCTTGCATTTGGGCAATGATAAACAAAATAATTTCGAAGAACATGCTAAAATTTCTAGTGTAAAAATAGACCTGATGTTCTAACTTAATTTGATGACATTCTGCCTCCATTTTACTTAAAATCCCCCCTCCTAACTTCATGACCTGAGAGTTTCCCCACTTCGTAGTATTTTAACATCACGCATAACATCAGATATTTGGGCAAACAGATGATTTAGAATAATCTACTATCAAAATAGCTCTCTCTTCTAACCAGAAAGAAATTTAAAAATCTGATACATTTCAAAAAAAAAAAAAAATGCATTCACAATATATTATAAAAATTGCTAAACTACCTTCTTTGACGTAATTCTTAGTAAAAAGAATTAATTATAATTAAAAATAATTATAATTTTTTATTCTTAACTCAAAATTACAATATCAAAAATCATTTCATTAAATGAGTATCTATGGATTGAAAGTAATGGATTTGATAAAAACTATTTAAGAGAAAATTTTGAGTCTGTACTTTTTTCAAACAGTCAAGAATTTTTGGTATACAAGTTTAAAATAAGTCAACAAATAGGAACGCAGTTAAAAAATTATTAAGAAATAATATTTCTTCCATGTGAGTAATTTAAAGGTAATCGAAAATTTTTTTATACCTTTTGATTTTGAACGAGAGAACTAAGAATAGGAATTATTTAAAACTTATCTGATAATAAATTAAAAAATAAACGGTAAAATAGAATAAAAAGCTGAATATACATTATAAAAAAAGCATACCCTAAATTTTAATTCTCGAAAGCGTTAGCCTTGCAGCGATCGGAAGAAGACATAATGAGGCTGCTAAGAGGGCGTCCTACCGACGTATCTACGTAATGGCAAAGGCATATTTAAATAACATCTACAATTTGCTCAAAATTTAAATGCTATTGATTCAACTGACAGAAATTCACTAAAAATTTACATTTTGCCAATGCAGTTAATAATAGATTTTAACAGCAGAGGATCTTTGATAACTGCAAAGAGTTGTTTAATTTTCCTTGATGATGATTAAAAGATTTTTTACTGTATGGAGCTCATCAAGATTGGGAACTTGATATTTAATTAGAACGAAATCCTAAGTTGACTAGCTGATTTCATTACTGAACGCTTCAGTAAATATATTGTTTCCAACAAATTAAATACCATTCATGGAAGTCCTAACCAGATAATAGAAATCAAAAGCGTCTCAAAGTACTGAAGATTCTCGCAAAGTTTCATTAAATTCAGTAACGGAATTTTAAATATTTAACAGAAATGCTATTAAAACTTATAATACGTAATTAAAATTATTATCAATATAATTAATTATCTAATTATAATTATTAATTAAAATTATTCATTAAATTAATATCAATATAATTAATTAATCATCTAATTAAAATTATAATATTATAATTATAATATAAAATTATAAAATAAAACTATAAAATTATAATATTAATAATTATTTTAAAATACAAGCAAGGAAAACATTATGATTAAAGTAATTATGGTCAATAAATCAATTTATTTTTCGGACTCGTACCGAATCTACGGATCCGGATCCGAAGTCGGACTCGGATCCGAGTCGACGAAATGAACGAATCCGACACATTACTGCTAAACGGACGATCTCACCTTTTTTCCTACCTCATGCCTTTTTTACATTTTTCATCCTCGTTAACTGGACACGTCCTTCTCACTCGCTAGCCAAATCCTCTCTCCCCCTAGCAACGCCAAGAACCCAAGATCTCCAGCTCATGCCATTGGTCAACGAACAACTTTCGTCAGAGAAAGTCCGAGAGCGTCGGAGACAAGCCCACGAATTTCTAGGAATTCCGAGTTGACGGGGGGTATATCCGGTGCAAAAGCTTCTCGAAAAAAGGCGAAGAGAAGGAATGTGTTTTTCTTAACACGACACAAATGAGTTGTTCCGCGTCGAACAAATCATTTGAAATTCGAAATGAATTATTCCTCAACATCTTAATGCAAATAAAAATCAATGGCAGGTTGGTACCACAGTTCCACATCTTCACTTAAAAGACACTAAACTGATTCTAATCAATCTTGGGACAGATATTATTTAATACACAAGAAAAAGTGTATTGTCTACTTTTAGAAGTGCAAAAGTTAATTAAATATTTAGATAATTTGATACTAACCGAAATTTTGACTTTTTTCGCATTGACTTCAGAGCAAATTATCTCACAAAAAAGGTTTTTTTTATAAAAAACCTTAAAATTCAAAAAAATTATCTTTTCAATGATACCAATTTCATTCACGCGTGTGCAAAAAAAATTTTCTTTAATTTTATTATTTTCTTAAATTTTATTTTTAAGTTAAATTTGTAACAATGTCATTCATTATTGTAACGAAATTCGAAACAATTTCATTGTTTTCATTTTTAAATGCATCCGGAATTTTTAGACGACGGAAAAATTCTGTACATATACTATTTATTGTTTAAAAGTTTAAAATAAATGTTCTTTTTCCAAATTTCTCGCGTTCGCTGTCAAACCCTACTGTTGTTAGGCAATAAAAAGACTAGATTTGAAAAGATATTTACGTTTGTTGGCGATAGTTAGTGACAATGTTCGTAGGGAAAAAGAAATCCCTTTTCGGCAAGCTTGAAGGCGAAGGTAGATTCCTTTACGTTAATGTTACAAAAGTAATGAAATATTACATATTGATCAATACAGACATAGCCATGACTTTATTGTTTCTACACATTGCAATATTTTCGCTGTGATTCTATTTTCATGACATTTAATTTTTTACTAAATCAAGGTTTTATCATTCCATTTTTCATTCCAGAAGGTTACGATAGATTTATTGGTCAATAAATTGGTCAAATTTTTATATATATATAATCATTCAACACGTAGGAATCAAAGAAATAAACATCCCAGCAGTGCAAATATCTCCTAGATAACATTAAGCCAGCCTATCTGAAACAATAGCAAGAAATTGACACTTGACACGGATGAAGAACTACTCTAGATTTAAAAATCAGTTTATTTAATCTAGGTTATCATATAATTGTGCGAACATTGCTTTGTCATATGCTAAAATCACATGACATGAAACATTTAAACATTACTAGAATGGGCTCATTTAGAGAACCCCCTGGTTACAGAGATAATAGTCACTAAATTCTTAACACAAAAGAAAATAAAAATTATTAAACATTGTGAGTTCCAAATTTAATACGTGTGTTTAAAGCATAGGATATTGTTCGCTCCAACTACTAGTTTGGCTCCTTTTCTAATTTGTAGCAACCCTTTGACGCCGCCATCTTGCATCTCTGTCAGAGTTAGAAGTTGTTTGGTTTTCATGTCTGCAAGTGGTATGAGCATCGGAGCTCGTCCATGTATTTTACATCATGTTTTTTTATTAGATATTGAAACGCATATCTACTCTACCACATGAGTAACGCATTGGATTATACATATTCAAGATTGTTTTAATATTTCAAAACGCATTCACTTCATGTGTGACATCGCAGTTACCATGTTCAATTTTATTACCATTTTTCGCAACTGGCTCTTGCATGAGCATATTCAACTTATGCCGACAGGTAGCAGCCATGGAATTTATATCTGTATATATTGGAATAACCTGTATATATGTAAATAAATCATATTATAAATAATCAATACAGTTTGCTCAATTCGACGAATAAAACGCAAACAGATATCAATGCAGCCATTTTGACCAGTAAATTTAAATCTCCATCAACAGTTAAAAGCAAATACTCAGGCAGAAAACCCCAAAACAATTTTAAAGTTAATTAGATGTTTTTCTATATAGAAAAGGATAAAGAGAACTCTTGTATATCTCTTATGGCTATTTCATATTAAATTTATTAAACAAATCTTGGTGCAGCCATGTTAAGTTAAATATCAAATTAAAGTAATCTGGCAAATTAACTATTAAAATTAACTGTTTCATGAATTAAAATAAACTATTTACTTAAATAAAATTAAATATTTAATTAATTTTGACGATATCTTCACTAAAACCTTTTTTATGGCTCATAGTATATGCCAGCAATCTTAATCGTGTAATTATCAAATAATTATTTTAATTTAAATAAAAATTATTGTGTCTATGTATGTATGCTCCACATCTCCTAAACCACTGGACTGATTTCAACCAGAGTTAGCACACTTTTTATTTAAGACAAGAGAAAGTTCCCCTTCAAATTTCCAAAGCCCAAAAGTTACTTAAAATTTCCGTTAATTAAAAATTAAGCAAATCGTTTTTCCGCGTTAACTTTGGAAAACATTTCTTACGAAACTATTTTTACACCTTCAGTGACAAAAATTTCATTTCCATACAATTTGTTTCTCTCATTTTAATATTTTTTTAAAATTTTATACAGAATTCGCAACAATATTCTTTATTGTTGAAGAATAAGCATAATTCGAATATATGTGTATATATATATATATATATATATATATAGTTGCCGGAATGCATTCACAGAATTCTGGACGAATGCTGAAAAAAAATTTTAAAAATAGACGATTAACAATTTATATCAGGACTAACTAGTGATTGATTTATTTTCATTCTTTAAATTGATGAATAATTAACTAGTTAATTTAATTGTTTCAACATATTCATTGAAACCTTTCTTTTACTTTAGTAATTGTTAACAAAATTTGAAGTAGCTATATAACAACTAATAATTTATGGAGAAAATGGCTGTTTTTAAAAATTGTTTGTTTCAAATGATATTCCAATTTTAATTAAAAACGTTTCAGATAAGAAAAAAAATTTGTGTATTATAATTTTTATACAATAGTAGTTTTTACATTAGAAATATTAGACATGAAAGCATTTTAATTCGGAGCAAAGCCAGGTAGGTATATCAGTTTGTTTACTGTATAAAAAGTGGGAGTGAATGCGGCTGATGGGAGCTCATAACTTCTAAATAATTCTTGCTGTCAAAAAACTTTCAATATAAAAGTAGTTTGTTATGATAAGGTAATAATCCCCCAATTGAAAGTTTCTTTCATCTTCAATCTAGTAGAGGTAATGAAGGATAATGATAGGGTGGGGGATTGAATAGATAGCGCTTTTCAGCTCATAACTTCTAAGCAATTTTAGCTGACAAAAACTTTTAATATGAAAGTTGTTCGTTATGATAAGGTAATAATTCGCCTAATTGAATTTTTTTTTCTATCTTTAGTCGTAACAGAGCTATGGGGAAATGATAAAATGGGGGAGGAGAATGAAAACGGCATTTTAGCTCATAATTTCTAAAAAATTGTAGCTATCAAAAAAGTTTCAATACAAAAGTTGTTTATTATGAAGAGGCAATAATTCGCCTATTTTTAGTTATCATTCCATCTTCAATCGTAAAGGAATTATGGGAAAATGAAATTTTCACTCCCCCACCATTTTACCCCCTTTTAGCTGATTAGCCCATCTACAAACTCGGCCAATATTTTCACCGACCTTGCAACATATCACACGCCGGTTAAAATCTAATCAAAATTACTCTAGTTATCGTGTTCACAAAATAACATGGCAAAAGCGTTATATGTATACGTCTCTACTAATACTAATACGGAAAAGAACATTTCACTCTCTATTCACATAAGGATTAGAGCTGCAAGAATGAAAGCAGGTGGAAGAAATGCAAATGACGAGAGCTTTCCAACGAGGGGTAACATGCATAGGTTTAAACGCACTTTAAGTTAGGGGGAAAGGAGGGGAAGGGTGGGAAAATCACTTTTCAGCTCATAACTTCTAAGCTGTCGCGGAAGGTGAGGACAGATACTATCTCAAAGAAGATGGAGCCTCCAAAGTAACAAACACGCCATTTATTTACAACACTAAAACCAATATTCACTCGACACACATGCTAGTTACAGACGAGCCCAATTACTGAATCCATTGAAGATTAAGGCGAGATCCGTGGCGAAAGAGCTGGCGTGAGCAGGTGCGAGCGAGCAAGCAAGCAAGAATGACGAAACTCGTGGTGCTGGGAAGCATCCAAATATATGCAACATCGCCACTGACGTCACTCGGTACAGCAGGAGCGCCATCTACAATATCAAATACTTTCCACACACTCCCCACCTGAAATATTAAGATTTCATTAGAACAGAATTCAAAAACCACAATACAAGAAATACACGTTGCCTAAGCACAATTCAATGATTAATTTAAACTACGATAAAACACACACGAACAATTCTCATATTAATAACACTTATATCAATGAACTGAATTGATAAGAAAGATTAATTAATAAAAAGTTAAAATTTATGGTAAAAGAAATTTGCAAATTTTAAAGTTCTAAAGGATATAACAATTGTACTGGTTGCTTCAAAGTCCCATCTGAAGTCTTCAGTAAGCAGGATCGAACTCCACCGTCACGGCCTGGGAAAACCCGAGTCACCCGTCCAAGCCTCTACAAAAGTTTACTCTTATTGTCACCCTCGATGAGAACGACATCATCAATCGCCATATTCCGTTGTGGATTGGGATTCTTTAGTGCATGAGCATTTCGTAGATCCATTATATATTGTTTCTTCCACTTGGACCAAAGTTGTTTTACCAGCAAATCTTGATATTTTTTCCTTTTGACTAGAGAAGGTCTATTTAAACCAGCGGCAATAATTTCCTTAAAGTTTATCGGCAAAGTTGAGTCCGATCTAGCGAAATTTAAAAACTGTACCGGCTGCAAAGGCAACGGTTCTCGCAAATCATTGTAAACATAGGTCAAAGGACGAGAATTCAACAGAGCCTACTTCCGTTATAATTGTAGATAATTCCTCGAAAGACAATAAGGCCCTAACGAGGACTTTCCTCAAACATTCCTTTACGGATTTTACCAGCCTCTCGTAGAAGCGTCCCCACCAAGCGCCACGTTCAACTATGAATTTCCATGTAATCTTTTGATTACAAATAAAATCAGGAAATTTGTCATGCAATAATATCTTAGAAATTTGTTCGAGCTCCCTGTTACTCTTCTTAAATGTCTTGGCATTGTCCGAATACATTATCCGGCAATTTCCTCTTCTAGAAATGAACCGTCTAAATGCCATCAGAAAGGACTCCGTAGTCATAGTAGGTGCAAGTTCGAGGTGTAGAGCTCTTGTAGTAGCACATGTAAACAAAACGATACAAGATTTCTGCATCCCTTCCAAATTTTTCACTTGGCCTACTCCCGCTAATGTTTGGAATTCTTCAGAATAGCACTGCCTTTGCTCCACTTGCATCCAATACATTTCCAGTTCCTCAGTTGTCAAGGGGCCCTTCGCACTGACAATCTTCTTAACCTTTTTGATGAACCGTTTTATCCAAGCAGTCACTCTGTATAATCTTCTTAGACTACTGTAATTCTCCAACACAAGGAGTTTTTCTGAATTTACGATGCATCCAAATTGGATAACATTACTTATCGTCTTTCGATATTCCAATTCGCTTCCATCAAGACCCTCCAAATTTGTATTATTTTGCCTTGGCCAGCATTCGGAAGTCAATGCAAGCCATTCTGGGCCTTGGAACCAGACAGGATTATCTCTTAATTCGAATACACTTGCTCCTCGCGAAGCTAAGTCTGAGGGATTTGATTTTCCAGGACAAAAATACCAATCCTCCGGCGATGTTAATTTAAATATTTCCTCAATTTAATTTTTTATAAATGACTTAAATTTATTAGCCTTACCCTTGATCCAAAAGAGTAATTTGCGAATCAGTCCAAAAACGGCATACAAGATTCAAATTCAAGGCTTTGATTATACGATAGCTTAGCCTAGCTGATAAAAGCGCACCCATTAACTCTAATCTAGGTAAAGTCAACTTCTTTAATGGGGCAACCCTAGTTTTAGGTGCAACAAAAACGGTTCGAATTCTTTCGTCGTTGAAAAGTATATGCAAGTATGCTACCGTCTCATACGCCTTCTGACTTGCGTCCGAAAAACAGTGCAACTCGATCTTTGTTATGTCCACATCGAACATATTCGAGAAAAAATATCGTGAAATTCTAAGCTCACCCAATCCAGGAACTTCATTGCACCATCTATTCGAGGCTAAGCTTAAACATTCTGGTAGATCATCATCCCAATCAAGGGAGAGTTTCCAGATTTCCTACATCAGAAGCTTAACCCTCAACACAAATGGGCCCAAGAAACCAACAGGATCAAATATTTCACCAATAGCCTGTAGAAGACAATGCTTCGAATTAACACGACTAGACAGAAATGTCACCAAATTTTGCACATCAAAATAGAGAGAGTCCTCTCTTTTGTTCCATGACACCCCCAACACCTTGGAAGGAAGACCTGAAGGCTCAACAACTTGCGAAGAATTCCCTGAAACCATATCCTCCTTTACCCAGAGTTTCCGCAATTCCTCACTATTAGTTTGCCACTTGTGCAGTGTCGTACCTGCCTCTATAAATATATGCATACACTCTGTGGATGTACGGTAAGCATCTTCGGTATTTTGGTGCCCTCCAATGATGTCGTCAACATAAATGCAATTGTTCAAGAACTCAATAGTTTCCACGATAGATCGCCTGATATTTCCTCAAGTGATGCTTGATGGTCGCAGCTAACATAAAAGGGCTGCTGTTAATCCCAAATAACACTCGAGTAAACCTATAAATTTGAGGTGATTTGGACCCATCAGTAGGATCGTCAGTGAACAGAAATCGTGAAACGTCCCTATCCTTTTCATTAACCTCTATTTGTAGAACTGCCTCTTTTATATCGGCGGTAAAGGCTATCGGGTAAAGTCTGAATCTCAATAGAAGATCAAAAATATCCGGATACAAACTGGGTCCGATGTGTAAACAGTCATTAAGCGAAACTTCACCCACATCATGAGAAGATGCATCGAATACCACGCGAAATTTGCTTGAGGATCGATCATTACGAACCACTTCTCTGTGTGGCAAATAGAAAATAATCTGTTCTGTATCGCAGGTGTTTGGTACTAACTCGATAATTCTCTGTTGCAAGTAATCATGCAAAACAGCCTGGTATGATTTGTATAGTTCCGGATTTCAGACAAACCGTCTTCTAAGCCTCTCAAATCTTCGTTCCGCAACCTTTTTTATTATTGCTTAAAATATATTTCCTATCTGATTTCCACAGTAATCTTACCCTACAACGTGAATTTTCATATTCAATCTCCGATTCGAACCTTTGTAGCACACTATCATTAGTAGGGTCAGAAAATATATTTCCGGCTATGCCCAAGCTCTCTAGTTCCCAAAACTTCTTGATTAGACCAGATATTAAATCCTCCTCAATAATTATATTTAAAGATACAGAAACGTCTCGAACATCACTATCTCTTCCGATTAAGCACCACCCGAAAATTGTTTCGGTAGCCATTAGTTGTCCTTTCAAGCGCTTTATTCCTCCCAATACAATATCGTGATAATAATCTGCGCCAATCAAAACAGCAACTTTCCCTTTAGAACACGAATCGTCAAGTTGGAAACAATCCAGATATTTTTGTACAATTTCCGCCTTTAAGTTAGAAGGTGGCAGATCGGAACCCGAAATCTGCTCCGTCACGAGAGCCTCTATTTTCACACTGAAATCCGGTTTTTCCCGATTTTCCAGTACTATTCTAACCACATCAAAGGTCTTCTTAATAGAACCCTTATTTCCAAATGTAAAAACCGATAGACTTTCCCTTCGGATCACAAGCAGTTTTAATTTACACGCGATATCCTTGTCCACAAACGAACGCATACTACCATTATCCAACAGCAATCTGGTTCGCGTAACCTTTGTGTCATTTCTAATTTTCACATCGCAGGTTTGCAGCAACACGCATTGAGGTTTTCTTTCGAAAATGGTAGACAAAACCTGAGATTCTGCAGCCGCCTCACCCACTTCCGATTTATTCTCAGACGATTCCATACGCGACACATTAGCCCTATTATCCACCTTAAAGCATATAACTTGGTTATGCTGACCCTTGCATCTATTACAAGATCTCCTTCTGAAGCACTGTCTACTTGTATGTTTACCAAGACAAAAAAAGCATAGACCCTCTCTACGCAATACCTCCTTTCTCTCGTAGGCACTTCCCACTCTACATGAATACGATTTATGATCCCCACTACAAAATAAACAATGATCCACCCTATCCTCTCCTTTCGAAGCAGCGGCAGCCATTAGACCATGAGCCGTAGAGTTCCACTTTATGGTATTACGATGCATAGGGGGTTGTTGTAAATTAAACCGTGATTTAGAACCCGAAATAGAAAACAAGGCATTCCTTTCCCGGCATTCCAATTCCGTCTTGATAAATTCTAACAGTTTTTCGATGTTATAATTGGCAGAATAATCACTGTTTCTTCGATTAAATTCCAATGTAATTTCGGGGGGCAAAATTTTCAAAAGTACAGAGATTAACATTGAACTATAAGCCTCGGGTCTCACATTTTTACAAGAATATTTTAATAGTTTCCACGCGCACACAACTCGCGAAATCAGCGACTTATTGTCGCCAGGCATTTTCCCTAAAACACTTACGTAATTTAGTAAAAATAGCTATTATTCCCTTCACTTTGATCATGTGTCTTTCTGTTAAATCCCTACCTGAGAAAAAGCAGGGATCTTCTGTTCACTTTTGGCTTAAAACTTAAACGAAGATGTACTCACATTTCGTCACTCTCCCATAATAAAATGGAATTTAGAATTTAACTTAGCCTGTTTAATCATTTAACGACTACAATAACGACTACATTATATATATATATATATATATATATATATATATATATATATATATATATATATATATATATATATATATATATATATAACACTTTTTAACGAAGGGTGGTTTTGGGTTCTAGGGGTCATGATCGATGAAGATCTGCAGAAATTTTCCGAAAGTCGTGTCATGAGAACCATTGCAATAAGTAGACTTCCTATAAGGAATCTACCTAAAAACGAAGGCGGGTATATGAAAAAATATGGATCCCGAGTAGCGAAAGTTTATCAGCTAGTAATCTATAAGAACAATTTTTCTGAGTATGTATGTGCGTTTTTTTCTACTTTATGAACGTCCAAACCATTTCACTTTATCGAGACCAAATTTGGCAGAGTGATGGATTAGCACAAAAGGGAGAAAACGCCGTGAAAACTATTTTAAAATTCAAATTTGGTTTTTATTTAATCAATTTTAAGATATAAATTTGCAGTAACCAACGATTTCTTAACATATTTCAGTGACAGACAAAAGTGGTGTTGATGATTGGATTCTGGCATCAAATATTGTATACAAAGAAGTATCGTAAATACTTTCACGTTATTAAATAGTTTTTGCTCTTTTGTGCATATGTTATTATGAGGAACATGAACATAGATATAATTATGATACGACCTTAACTCGACGTTAATACTCAATATTTAGACTATGTATCTAGATGGCAGCGATGAATTCGTTTAAAGTGTAATCGAATACTTTTAATCATTAGACTAGAGAGGAGGTCTGAAATTATTCATATCACGCAAAAAGGAGTTTTGATCGAAATTGAAATATGTCTGAACCTAAAGAAAATTGATTTCCTCATTAACCGCTCAATTGAAAAGTCTGTTTAATCATAATTATCTCTTACTAATGGACTCCAGCGAAATCTCCAAATTCGTTATAGGCAGTGATTCCTGTCTAATCTACATTTTTCGAGCAATAAATTATTCTGATTTGAATTAATTGCTCTTTGCTCAATTGCAAGACTGGAGCCTCTGGAACCACTACTTCTCCTATTTATCATTGAAGGCTGCATTTATCTCACTTTCTTAACATTATCTTGCAGCATATATTTCCTTTTATATGTCAGTGTCGGTTGTATTTACTCACTTTCCTTGTTTTATTTTGCAGGATATACTTCTACCAAAATGAAATGGAAAATATTCGTGTACACTGTGAGTGTGCTTTTGCCATTTGTGTTGCTTCCACTGGCGTTGTCTTCATACCAGGCAAGTATAGCGAGCATATTTAGATTTTTTTATATAGAACACTTGAGAAATTCTGATAAACCTGGAAATCTTAAACTGAGGGTCGCGGCTAGAAATAAGGTGGTGTAAAAATATTGGTATTACGAAGATTTCCCTATCGCTTTCTCTTTCCAAATTTTTTAATATTCGTAAATGCAAATGATAAAATAATGATTTAATTTAATATGAGGACTTAGAACGATACTCAACATGATATATAAAAGTTGTAAAAATGTTTCATCACTAATGTCAAGAAAGGCTGTATCAATGTTTTGTTAAGAAGAACATATTTGCTTGTAAAATTTCATTTAAATTTGCAGAATAGTCATTTTAACTTGAAATTTTTTCTAATAAATTGCCGAATGCTTCAATATTTTTTATTTATTTTCAAGTCACGTAAATCTTTCAATTCTCGAAATGGGGTCTGAAAATGGGAAAAATACCCCTAATTAAACACTAAACCAAAAATGAACTTTCGTGATCCGTTGTTGAATTTATATATCTTCAGAATTATTACTCGAAAGAGATGCGAATTTTGCTCACTTTATTTGTATGCCATCATATATTAATAGACGTAAAAGAAATATAATACTTTTCTAGAATTTTTATATTTCCATTATTTAATATGCATCTTTTTTTCAAAATGGTGACGTTCTAATATCATTACCAGTTGCTTATTATGCCCATCTTATAGACACACATAAAAATATTGAATAGCCACTCGTGGAATTAAATTTCAATGTCCATCAGTAAATAATTTATGGTGTTTTGAAGATTTTACTTTGATAATGCTGTACTCTGACTGAAACGTAATTGTTCTGTTAAGACTACAGAAAGATTAAATGTTAAAACAATTGTTTTATTAAACCGACAAAAGTTTCACTGATTGACCACAGACTGGAATATGATTTTTTGGGGTGTATTTTATCATTGAAATGTGTTAATTAAAATAGGTTTTAAGGTAATGCTATCATATTTTTATGTTGTAAACCCTGTTGTGCGATAATAAGACAATTCAAAAAGCGTTTCATTCCTATTGTTTTTATCTGTTGATTATATGATTTGTGTGTATTTCATAAATTCTACTTAAAGTATATTACATTAATTTGTTTTCAAAGCCAGTAATTTTTAAGAAAGATTATATGCTACAGAAAAATGGAATCCATATCTGTAATTCATGTATTTTCGATAGACAAAATCAAAATTGAATTTAAACTGTCCCAAAATTATTTTTGTAGACTTATGCAATCTGTTGGAATTAAAAACTAAGTCACGTTATATAAGGGGAGAGAGGTGTAAAACCGGGTACCCTTGATTCTGGCGCTATTAGTTCTCCTTTCCAGCTGACAGATACTGAAGAATACTCTTCTAGTCAAGAAAAAGGAACAGTCATAGTGACGTGTTGCAGCTATTAAATTCACTGCGTCTGGGGAAGTTTATTTGTTTTAAGACGTCAACTCTCTAATGTTCGTTTGATATTAAACCATCCTTACTTAATAATCAATACAGTTATAAAAGCTATATTTAATCCAGCTTATTATACTTTTATTAAGGATTTATACCCTATTAAACAATCAGGATTCAGTTCAATACTTACGCGGTTCTATTTCATTTTTTGTAACCTCTGTACTCGGGGTAAAACCGGGCACTCCAAGTAGAATAATACTGGGACAGTCAGTATTGATGATATCCCCGATGAAGACGATAAAAACACATCAGACGTTGATTGTTTATATTTTAATGATGTATTTTATAATTTAAATAAATGAGAAGGGTAAATTTTATGTAAAAACTGTATTAACTGGGCCCACAAAATTTGCAGTGGCGCGGAAGAATAAGAAAACGGCTTTACATGTGAATTTTGTAACTAATCTTCAATTTTCATATAAAATAAAAATGTTTGCTACTTTTCCAATGAAAATCGAGATTTCCTAATTTCCCATAAAGTCAACATGTGTAACCCCACTAGTGGGGTAAAACCGGGTACCCATGTTAAATTTATGGGAAATTGGGAAAACTCGATACCCCACTAGTCGGGTAAAACCGTGTGGTATGACTTTTTTAAATAAAAATATCATTGGTAAAAAAAGTAGTGAAACTATGACTTTTCCTGAAAGATATATTGTACTCTGATAAACAATGAATGTTTTAATAATATTTGACAAGTTCTATGTCGAATAGTTTAGCTCCAACAGGCCTTCGAATCTTAGGTACCCAGTTTTACCCCACTTTTCCCTGTGTCAAGATATTACTTTCAATATGAAAAAATGGCCACCTTTATATAAAGTATGGTAGCTATTTAATGTTCACTTCAATTTTAAAATATAAATCTTTTAAATATTGGTAAATCTACAATGCTTCATTCAGAGCGGAGATAAATTCCTTTTAGTCACTTTTACCTATTTGGAAAATATTTATTTTTCGAACGCTTATGTAAACAATATTTATCAGGAATCACAATGTGCATACGTTTTGATAATACAATCAAACCTCGATACAACAAACCCAGGATATAACGATCCCTCGGTTATAACGAACTTTTCAAATGGTCCTAACTGAACTCCTATGTCACTAACGTATTTTCAAATGCTTCTAACGTACTTCAAAAGGAAGGAATTCTTATGTAGAAAACCAAAATTCCCGCTGAGTGAATGGTTTTCCCCAAAGAGAAATTAAACATTTCGAATGATCGATGACGACTTGATTA
>BGPR01035274.1:0-16053 GCA_013235015.1 Araneus ventricosus | reverse complement strand
GAAGTATACTTCGTTCCAGTTACGTATTGCTGTTAAAATGTATGAGCAAACTATAAATAATATCTTGACTGATGAAAACTTGTCTGGATTCCGTGCGAAAAAGGCCTGTACCCTAACCGAAGTCGGGTCAAACTTCGAGACTTTTGAACGTTAGTTGGAATCCGAGATTCATATTAGAGATTTTCTCCTGTACAGGAATGTTTGTGGAGTGCATGAGTCAAGGAACTGTCGCTGGACAGTTCGAAGGCATAAGAAATCTCTGATCTAGGACTAAATGCCGAGTCACACTAGTAGCCAATCCACAAAATTGTCAGTTGGAATTAGTGGGTAAAAAAAAAGAACTATATTCTTTAAGGAAAATAAACTAATTTAAGAGAAGAGCTTATTCACTCTTTTGCAACTATTTTAAGGCTTGAATTTTGCATATGAATAAGAATTCTTCACGATTAAACTAAATTTTTCTACAGAACTTACTATTTTTGCTTCGCTTACTGTAGCTTATCTTATCAAAATGTAATTCATATTAATAAAGTTGCTTAAATATTAGAATAATACTTAGTTAATCTCTAATGTTGAAAATGTAACTTTTGAATGATGAATCCTTTTAAGGACTGGTTTTTATGCTTTTCTGCCCAAAATGTTGCTAAAATTGAGAATGATTTCTCCAGAATGGAAACAATTACTAATATAGATTGGGTTTTTAATGTATTAATTTGCCACGAACTTTAGCTGTAGGGTAAATTAGGATAGAGAAGTCTATTCATTCGGGCGTCAGTAAAATGCTTCTAACTTGGCCCGCTGTACGACGAAAAATGCCCAAAATTATAGTTTCGAGGAAAATTTGTAAGAATATCTTCAAATTCTAAAACGTGGGCTTGTCATTGCGAGATCTGGACATGGGGTTAAAATATAATTATGGGTCCTGGAGTCAAACCGCGATCCTTTTTTTTCATAACACTTGCAAAAGTTTGGGGAAGTGGAAAAATTTAAGACGTTAGAATGCAAAGATAGAACTTTTATTTATGTTTTGGTAATTTAAAATTATATTAATGGAAAACAAAATTACGGCAAAACTGCCAAAACTCTTAATTTCAGTTTAAACTGGCGCCTGAATGGGAGGCTCATCCACTTTCTCATCAACAGGCAGTGTAAGGGGTCTATTTTGGTACCCCGGTTGGGTTGGAAGACGTCACTTTCCCGTTGTTAACGTGCGGAAAAGTGACGTCTCCCAACTAACTGAAATCTTTTCAAAACATTCCGTTAAACAATAGACCCTGTACATTGGCGGAATGACGTCGGCTTTTGCGAACAGAGTCAGATTTTCTCTATTACAACCAAATTTCTCTCGCTGAATTCACTGGCGTAAATCTGGGCATTTAGAAGATCCGAACACCAGTCCGGACTTGGGCTTAAAATCAGGACGGATGATAACTCTAGGTATGCAAGCAAGAATTTACAAGCCTTCTGCTGAAGTTCAGAACAACTCCTGTCAGTGGCGCAACTAGACAGGGAATCCCAAGGGACAAGGGTTATTTGGAACCCCCTGGCAAAATGTTTTTGTTATATCCATCCCATTTTTTGTCGAATATTCACTGTATGTGTGCCGGTGGGGCTACAATTTCAGTATATGATTTTATTAATACGTTTATTTATTTTTTAGTCCTGGAGAGCTGGATTACGTGCTATGTAATTGCAACACCACGGATCGGTGCCCGCAAAACGGTTAACAACCGCTGCCTCTTATTATTTTATTGCCATCCTGTGTATTAGGGAAGCAACATATGAAAGAGGAAACTGTAATTAACTCAAACAGCGCAGACGTGTAAATACAAAATAATGGATACTTTAGTACAATTTTAAGACTGCAACTTCAAAAACTGAACCATCCTCTTCGGTGCATTGTTCGACGATTCCATCGGCATTCCAAGTAGCCTGGAGAGTTCCTGTTCAGTGATGCGCTTTGTGTGCCAGACCCCGCCGTGCACATCTCTCAAATGTCACGGCCACCTAAATCTCTCTAACTGGCTGCTCAACTCAAAGAACCTGTCTTCCATTCCAATGAGCCATCTTCACGGACCACCCCCCTCTCTCTCTCCCCCTCTCCGATCCAACTCAGTCGGATCGGATTGAATGAAGAGGATTGCAAAATAGGTTCTGCCTCTCGCCTTGTTTGGAATATGAATTGAGAGAGGCAATGCTTTTTGTTGCATAAAATCTTATTTTCATGTGGGAAGACAATGGGAAAGGTTTTGATTTTTTTGGCATTGTCTTTGGGTGGAAGAGTTCTTTTCTGACATATGATTCAGTTTGAATAGCCTAGAATAATGATATGATTTGGACTTTTTTTTGTAGACAGATCAGAATTGATTAAGTTGTGTGTTTTCAAAAGGTATTGCCCAACAAGCCTAGGCGTCACGGCCATTCCAGGACATCTGAATTGCACTCTGTTTGGTGGTCTTGAAATGATTTACGGTATTAATAGGCAAATGTGGCTTGACTTTGTTCTGTGTTTTCAGAAGTGTGCCCAACAAGCCTAGGCGTCTGGCCATTCCAGGACATCTGAATTACTCTATTTGAGTGGTCTTGAAATGATTTACGGTATTAATAGACCGATAACAACTGACTTTGTTCTGTGTTTTCAGAAGTGTGCCCAACAAGCCTAGGCGTCTGGCCATTCAGGACATCTGAATTGTTTGAGTGGTCTTGAGATTATTTAGGCTATTAATAGACTGATAATAACTGACTTAGTTCCAGAGGCGGTTCGAGGCCAGGGCAAACCGGGCAACTGCCCGTGACGCCAAAGTCTGGAATGGCGCCACAGCGGGAGTGTGAAGAAAAAAATGGTGTAATAAACTTGAGAAATAGAGATATATATTTTTAAAATAAATTTATTGAATAAATTATTTTTGCTCTGAGGTTTAAAATTCTCACATAGTAGTATCAAGTCATATTTATAGAAGCTAAAAAAGCATGTGCATATTTCTAGTAAATTTTTTGTTTCATATTTAGAAAACGGGCATTATAAAAGTAAAAAAAAATACGTTGGTATGTGGGGGTGCCAAATTGTTGCCTTGCCCGGTTGATAAAGCTACCTCGGGCCGCTGCTGCTTAGTTCTGTGTTTTCAGAAGTGTGCCCGAGAAGACTAGGTACTTGATCAAACTGTGACATCTGAATTTATTCAGTTTGAATGGCCTAGAATGAAATTGATTCGAAATGATTGAGCTATATGTTTTCAGTGGTATGTCCGACAAGTCAAGGCACCTGACCATTCTAGGATATTTGAATTATTTCCGGATATGTTATATAATCAAATACTCTCTTAATCCTATATGAAATTACTATATGAATCAAACTTTTTCCTTTACTGTTTATGTAATCTCCCTTTATGATTTTGCAGAAATGATTTTTTTATGCATGTATGAAAGAATGACTGAAATTATTCATGGAGTTTAACCTTTTCTTTTTTTTCAAAACAAGTAATATAAAAAAAAAAAAAAATTAAAATTCAATTCCTACTTAGGTGATTCGAGATATGATGAAAAAATGTACTGCGCATGCGCAAAAGATATGGCTTCTGAAATATGGAGGTGCGTCGATGATCCCATGGGCCATTCCTTATACCCGAACCAAGTCTGTAATGTTAATAGTTTTCGAGATATATATTGATAAAGCATTACTGCGCATGCGCAAAAGATACGGCTAAAATATGGGGTCTTCCGATGATCCCATAGATGCATCCATATACCCAAGAACAAGTCTGTAATGTTAATAGTTTTCGAATATAATGAAAAACGTACTGCGCATGCGTCATGCAAAATATGAAATGACAGACAAGCAGACACAAGAAAGCAAATTAATATTGCATTGTCATCTAGTTCTGAACTATGTTTAAAGTTTCAAGTCTCTCAACTCATCGGGAAGTTAGTTTAAAATCGATTGCAAAATTTGAGCAAGATATATAAATAAATATATATATGTATTGGGAGAGTGTGAACTAATAGTAGGAATTGAAAATATATCTTTATCTACAAACATAAAATAGACTTCAAGGAAATAAAATTTTCAGCCTTTAATCAGGTGCAGAATTAAACTTGTTGGGTAACCACAGGTGCTAGGGTATGAGGGGACTCTCGGAAACATTATACATAACTATTTGTACATTTCAAGTTTTTTAATCATTACATTTTAAAACGGTATAGTTTTTTGCCCTTTCAGCCATTGTAAAGTAGCTTTTACGAATAATTAGTATTATGCAGTTTATAACTAAAGACTGAAATTTATCTTTGCTTCAATAATAAAGAAACTTTCAAACTCAACGATTTTGATTTTATTTCTTAAATATTAGTACATAAATATTATCAAGAAATAGAATTTATTCCATGAAAACAAATAACTTGATCTTTCTTACCAAAATTTTCTTTGTGTGCTACTATAGAATAAAAACTATAATTTTCTACACAACATTTAAGTCATAAAGCTCAGAAACGCAGTCAATTTAATACTAAAAATTGGGGAAAATATGATGAAGTATGAATGATAAAATGATAAATATAAAAGATCTTCTTTACCCTCTTTTAGCACGGTCCTTTGCTACGCTACTGCTTAATCTTTTATCCGCCATGAGTTTAAAAAAAATAGTGTATTAACTGAAATTAAATGCAACTTTTCATATCATAAATAAATTTAGAAATTTTGTTATTTTATTTCAATGTACTTTCAAGTGATTAGTACTTCATAATCAAATTGTTAAACTGGAAGCTCAATAAATCACGAATTTTTATTGAGGCCAGTACTTATGCCACAGAACCAAAAGGCATAAGTGTCCGATTAAAAGCGCCAGTAAGAGCCTCCAGAGCGAAACGTGGTTTCGAACAAGGTCTCAATATCTGAGTTCCGGTCTGTAATGGCACGTTCGGTATTATTCGAAACATCTTTACGACCGGAAAAACTATCCTAACTTGTCGCAACCATAATTTAGATCCCACTCACTCCCATGCTCATGGCAGACTGTACCTCGTAAACAAAATGGGAAACACCCCACAATAACATGGGGCATTTGGGAATTCAAAGGATGTCTTGATATTCGATTGATTTTAGATTTTGTTACCAGAAAAGAAATACTGACTAAGATATTTGTATCATGTTTTAAATCCTCCCACCAATAACAAAGAACAATATGGGAACTGGAGGGATGTCTTCTGGCATTCGAATGGTTTTAGATTCTGGACAGACAATTCCTGTTCCAGATGTATTTTCAATCCACGTTGCATTCATGTAATTATGGTAAGTATTAATAAGCGACCAGTTTCAGCCTAAAAAAGCAATATCATAGTAACCGAACCTGTCTCTGATTCCTCTATAACAACTGAAATTCGACTAATTCAAAGCTGAAGGAACCACAATAAAAATTCAAATTAAGAGAAACTGGGACTAAAAATAATTAGGTAAAAGAAAGGACAATTTTTAATTTATGATGGTAGTAATGGCTTATTTTTTTACCATTATCAGTTATAATACTAATGCATAATTGATAAACGGTGATAATTTTAATAAAGAAGGTGATACCTATGATAATTTTAAAAAATAATAATTAAAAATAATTTTAGTAAATACGTAAGTAGAAGCGGCTTGAGTTACTCCTGAAGGGCAGAGAGCCTGCTGGCTAAAATTGCTAATCACTC
The DNA here is from genome assembly GCA_013235015.1 of Araneus ventricosus. Lineage (NCBI taxonomy): Eukaryota > Metazoa > Arthropoda > Arachnida > Araneae > Araneidae > Araneus > Araneus ventricosus. The sequence goes on along the minus strand of BGPR01035274.1, from coordinate 10,371 downwards.
CATAGGCACCTCGTGAAATAAAGCAACCATCGTGATCACCGAGGCACATATGTATTTGCTTAGCGAAAACAATTTAGAAATAAAACCAATTTTTTCTAGTTTTTCTTTAATGTGATAGGAAATTCAAGGGATCAAAGAAAGGTATAATTAATCACGAATTCAAACTGAAATCATTTTGGTTTAGTTGAGTGGTGCTTATGTGGCGTGGGAATTATTAAATCAATGAACTTTTCCAAATGACTGTAAAGAAATGAAAATTATTCTTTTTCTACATTGAATCAATTATGTCAATACCGAATAGATCTTCCTTTAATTAATATGGTAGTTGCTCGATTAAGTTTCTTTAGGAGGGTAAACGAAATGAAGACTTATTAATATTGGCTTTAATGGGAGTGATCACTTTTTTATGTGACGAAGGATATATGTATTCTTCCTTGTTTTCGTGAAAAACATTTGGTGGGTAACAGATAGTTTGGATGATGGTTAAACAAGTTGCTCAATGAGCCTCGAAATCTGAACATATCTGGTTTGCATCGAATGGATTTCAAAAAAAAATAAAGCACAAATCCAAATTAGCACCAGCAATTTGACCCCTCAGTTTGGTTATAAGATTAATGTTTAAAAAACGATTACTCGTTTAACTATATAAGCCTGGGTATACTAAATACGAAGCTTATGCAATTGCTTTACTTTGTCGAGAGATGGGACAATGTAGATGAACAAAGAACTGCAGATTAGCACAAAGATTGTGTTTCGCTTTGAGCAGTGAATATGGGCCACGCACTTACCCAGTAGCTAAGGTGTTTCACAGACTTTGGCGACTCGAAGCTTTCTGACATCTACTCAGACGAACAAATCATCAATACAATATAAATGAAATTTAGCATTTCAGTTTATTTTAGTGCCTTGTACCTAAAAGGAGTCGAAGTTTTGTCAATTCCTGATTTGCTTCTCCGACCAACTTTTTGTGTCTAATTAAATTTTCCTTACTTTCCAGAAAATTACCTTGTAAAATTCATGAGAATCTTCAGCAAAACAGTGAGGGCGACTCATGGGGAGACTTCATACACACTTTTGAGGGAAAATTAAATTTTTATTTCATTGTACCTGCTTAAAACTAGGAATTACAAAAAATTAATAGTGTCCAAAAGCTGGATTAATTTTGTAACTAGATTACACAAATTTTTGTTGTCCTAACCTCTAATACCGGGTACTTTTAGGTGTCTCTAAGTATTTTACCACCCAATAGCCACAACTGCAAAAAGAACACTTCCAAGTACATCATTCCAAAAAACTTATTACCTCTTTCAATGTTTCTTGGGGAGGGTGAAGTGGTTGTCCCCATCATTCTAGCGAATGTCGCCAAAGCAACTCCAATTACGCCAGACACAAAACGACCGACATCCCGAACTGGATGTTTTCTGAAAATCCCAATTTTCTGGCTAAAGACTTGCAGAGTAATCTTACACCCTCTCTTCATCATGTGCACCCTAGGGGTGGACCCATTTGATCCAGGAAGAAGGTGCTTCATCAAACGACGGGTAAAGAGTTTCGAGAAGACCCCTCTCACTTCGGTATGCTGAGATCTTAACCTCAGGAGACAAGGTCAGCAGGTCGTCTGACCGTCAACCTTTCCTATCCTTTGCTTCAGTTTGGTTTCATCACATTACAATTAGACAAACGATTGTACAAAGGTTGAATCTTAATTTTCATCATTTTCATGATCTTATTTTGTGAATAAAGCATGGATTTTTTTTAAACCTTCAAAAGAATAAGATAAAGCAATAATTCCATGTACGACAAAATAATTCTACATCTTTAATTTCCTTTGTCAGAAATGGAAAAAACATAATAGTTACCATATGTCATATTTCTGATACAAAGTATAGGAAAGTGAGGTATTTTGGTTTTTATCACTTTGACTGATGAAATTATTTACAACCCTATGGAAGTCATAATTTGCAATTAAATTCAGTACAAAGTTACAAATTTTTTCAGTTTCTGTCTTTAGTTTATAATCACTTATATGCGGCGTAAAGAGGGGATGTGTTGCAGTGCTGCATAATACCACTTCTGTATTTGCTCATTAAGATTATTAGTTTACACAAAGCGCATTTTAAGATTTCTGTGGATGGCTTTTCAAGTACGTCCTTTTCGGTTACTCCTTAACTAAACTGCTTAGGTCTTGGCGTGTAATAAATGTCTTGAATTGTTTTTATAATTTAGATGAAAAAAGTCCTAAATGGGTTACCTTGCGTCCGGGATTTGAAACTAACGTCCGGACTAGTCACGGATCGGCATCAAAAAATGTCTGGATTTAGGCCAGTGAATGTAGCAGAGAAATTTGGTTGTAATTGCGAAAATCTGTCTTGATAAGCGGCATCATTCCACCGCCAATGAAGTAATTCATTGTTTACCTATTTATCATTGTTGATGAAAGTGGATGACCACCTTATCCAGTTTCCAGTTCAAAGTGAAAATTAAGATTACGCAGTGTTTCTATTTTTTCATTAGTATAATTTTGTATTACCAAACGACAATAAAATTGTATCTTCTTTGAATGTATAAATGTTTTTCACTACTTCAAACGCTGTGCTAGATATTTATGGGCCGATTTATCATTGTTCGACAGCACAGTTTTTTAAAAGCTATAAAATTTGATCCGCCATCAAGATCCTTCACACTTCCCCCTGCGTGCCAGTTTCCAGTTTAAAGTTATAAGTAGCCCCTAGTCCTAAGTAAGGTGTGAATTTGGAATATCTTCTGCAGCAAGTACTGCATAATTCCTTTTCCACTACATTTCCTGCACTAGACCAGGAAACTTGAGTTTTATTTCTCAAGTGCAAGTCTCTTAGCATTTCTTTTTTCCATTAGTAATCATTTTCTTATACGGAATTTTTTGGGAATTTTACTAATAGTTGATAATCAAAATGTATTGGTATTTTTTAAACAACACTTACTAAATCTATATATATATGAAAGGCGAAAGTAATATTGATATTGCGTGTGTCTGTTTGTCGGTTGTTTATGCACGCCCACACCGTTGGACTTACTACGTAAAATCTGGCACAGTGATGGATTGGCCTGGGACTAACGCCGTAAAAATTTTATTTTAAAATTCAAATTAGATTTTTTTATTTATTTAATTAATAAATGAAATTAAGCTATTTTGGCGTTTTGCCAATGCTTCTGAAATACTTATGGTACGAAAATTATTTTTATCATCTTAAAGATTAAGAATTATCTTTTTTAATGATGCTATTTAATTGTGCACAATTTTTTATTTGCTATGATTAACACTTCAAAATTCATTTTAAACTCAAATTACAACAATGCTTTTATTGTTTATAAGTGAAATAAAATTCAAACTAATTTATTTTTTCATCAGATCCTTTATTCATATGTTTTTTACCACTGTTAAAGCTAAGAAAATATTGTTATTTTTTATTTTATATATATATATATATTTTTTGTCCGAGGTAGACTACTTTGCTTCCGCTGTTATTTCGTAGCTTTAATATATACTACGCGATGTGGGTTTCAGTTTGACTTTATTTATAATAATGACAATAGAGTGTTTATATCTAGTTTTATTCCCTAATTAAAGTTAAAGTATTCCTTTTGTTTGAGCAGTTTTGTTCAGCAGAAATTCTTTCGGTGAAATTGTTCTCGAGCGATTTTTAACTTTCTTTATCTGATTTATAAAACATTTTATTTAAGAAGCTGCGCAGTAACCAAGTTATACAGTATAAGTATATTTGTACATTGTAAAACCTGCATTGGTGTTTAACCATTTATTTTTAAATAAATATTCTTTTTTTATTTTCTCGCATTTTCATTCAAACCATACTGTTAAAGGGTGATAAAAGGCTATATTTGAAGTTTTAATTCAACAAGAAGGATTCAAGAAGATTTACGTTTGTTGGGGAAAGTTGGTGGCAATATTTTTTAGGGAAAAGCTAGCAGCAGGTGACAATATATGAAAAAATATGGATCCCGAGCAACATAGGTTTCATCTAATATTTAACAAATTTCGATTTATTTTGAGGTGGAAACAAGTAATATAAAAATCAATAAATAATGACTCGCAAAAACAAATACGCATTTGAACTGTTACCGTTGAATTATAAAATTCGCTAGCAAATTTTGCTTTTAAATGAACACCAAAACCTTTCGGAGTTGCGTTAGCATTTTTTAACGTCATGTGGTGAGAGTAGAACGTTAAAGAATAAAAAAAATGGTAAAAGCGGGTCAGAAAGAGACGAATTCTTTATGAGAACAAGACTCGAATTCGATGAAGGCGTTTTTTATTATTATTTTCTTTTTTTTTTTCTGTATATAGTTCATGCTTGTATTCTTTGAAGCAACTTAAATAAATTTTATACCATTCTTGCTTTCTCGTATGCAGAAGTATACAAAGAGAAGAATATTGTAATCATCTTAAAGAATTCGAACTCGAGATTTTGATGAATCTCACGTTTAAGACCTCCCTCTTATTCTGGATACTTTCTCGGCTGCATAAAGGATCCACTGAACAACAAAAAAGCAACATGGCATTTTTTTAAAGTGAAAATCTAAACGGTTTTATTAAATTTTAATGTATTTTTTTGAATGCTATTATTACTTGTCAAAATAGAGTGTCTGGTATTCAAAAAAAGATCGAGGTAAAGATCACAGATATGCATGCAAGCTAATATCAAGCGCTTTGACATTTTTTTTCAGTAATGAATAATTACCAAATCGAAACGACCTCGCATTCACTAAACTCACCAGATTCCATTCCAAATCACGTGACCTTCCGAACGTTCTTATAATATAATCAGACGACCGAATCCGCATACTTAAAATTCCAAAAGAGGATCAGACGATAATGTAGCCATTGTAGTAGAAAATGTATTTACCTTATTTGATGTCTACCGACCGCAGCCCAATAGTTCTTTGGTGATTTACATTGATTAAAGTGACGCGGGTCGGGAGGGACGCGAGGGTAGCATTAACCCCATCCTGCGTGGGCGGAACAAAGAAGTGAACTGAGCGGCATGTCCTCAATGCCACGCCGATAGTTACAGCGAAAGAAGTATCAAGAACTAGCCGTAGTTCATTATTATAGAAAACATTTCGCGTATGGTGGAGTAACATTTATTTTAAAGACATGTTACACGTTTTTGGTTGATGGGTACCTGAACGCCGTTTTTTCTTCCTCTGCGTGAACATTCAATCTGTTTGCATTATGGCAAGAATTCCAAGTTGATATTGGAGCGCATAATAAAACACACAAATATGTAGCCAAGACGTTTGTTATTCTTTAGTTGTAAATCACAGCCTTTAATTTATTCTTATCAATTCAATAATTTTACTGTATTTCTGTCTGATTTATTTACTGATTTAGGAGTTATTTTTGGCGTAAAACTTGATTTTTCTCTTCATATTAATGGTATGGTTACAAAAATGTATAATGTTACAAGCGTAAAACTAATGATTTTTCCGGTGTGAAAGCTTTAAGTTTTATATTTCGGCACAGATTATTTTCGCATACACACAAATAGATAGGCAGTAAGCCAGTTGTAGTATTTGGTCCAAACTTTTTTCTTCCTCTATGACAGAGGTTCCCAACCTGTGGTACGTGTACCCCTGGGGTATGCGAAGGATTATTTAGGGTGCGCGAAATCAAATTTGTTAATGGCGGAAGCAAGAAAACTTAAGGGATTAAAAATGTTAGAGAATTTTGTTTCTCCAAGTGAATACTTTCTATTTACTAATTATAATACTTTAATAATTGATTATTGTGAAGTATAATTTTAGTTATATTTTTAAGTTGATGAGAAATTATTGCAATACTGGTTTTATTTGCTTTGGCGTTGAACTAATATTATTGTAAAAATGGAATAAAATGTAAAATCAGAAGTAAGTTCTGCAAATGTTATTAATTCGAGTCATTTCACTTTTAAGCTAATCTTAATATTATTGATAAAACAATTTTGCACAGACGGATTGTTGGGAAGCATGAGTTGGATATGGTAGGTAGGGGGTACGCGAAAATAAAAAGAATAAACAAGGGGTACGCGAAAATAAAAATAATAAAGGGGTCGCGAAAATAAAAAAGAATAAACAAGGGGTACGCGAAGGAAAAAGTTTGGGAACCCTTGCTCTACGTGAACATCCGCTCTATTTACATTACGGCAAGAATTATAATTTGGTATATAATGCGCATAATAATGCAGACAAAAGTTGATTTAAGATGCGTTCTTAGTTATACTCGTAAATCTCAGCTTTTAATATATTTTTATCCATTCAATAATTTTACTTTATTTCTGTCTGATTTATTTACAGATTTAGACGTTATTTTTGACGTAAAACTTGATTTCTCACTGCATATTCGTGGTATAATTACAATAATAAATTTCATAGAAACACTTTTTACAAATATACTTTTATTAATATACACTAAATAATTTTTGAAAATTATTTTCTATCCCTTAATTTATATTTCATGACCATAATTATTATGGTATCCTTGGTAAATACATTTTTCTCAATTCATTACCAGGTAGCGGGAGATTTATGTAGTCAGTATTTAATTCTATCAATCGTTGACGGATAAAATAATTCTGGAAATATTATAATAGTGTATTGCCATCAAAAATACACAAGTGTACAAATTTTCAAAACCCTAGGACATGAGGAAGTGAGTGAAAAAGTAATTACGATGTTCCATCTTTACAGAAACGAAACAAGTGAAGTTAAATAAAAGTGTTTAATAATGATTTTTCTCATCAGGAAGATTTAAAAGTTTTATATTTCGGTACATATTGTATTCACAAACACACAATAGACAGACAGTCAACAAGTTGTGCTTGGTCCAAAATTTGACGCAGATCTATAATTCCATTGATAAAACTACGTACCAAACTTCATCCATCCAATTAGGTGCATTTCTCGGATATCATTTTCCCATGCAAGCGGACGGACAGACAGACTTCCTGCAGACGGCTTTCGCCCAAAATTTAACAGGAACCTGCAATTTTGTTGTAAAAAGACATTAGAAAGATTTAAAAGTTTTGTATTTCGGTACATATGGCATTCCCAAACACACAATTGACAGTTTAGTTTAATTTTAGTTATATTAACTTCCCGTTTTGAAGCAACACAAGGGCTATTTTGGGACGCACCTCGTAATTTTGAACTACGGTCAGATGACGAGGACTACACCTGAGGTGTCACCCTCTCTCCAAACTTCCGTACCACACCAAACACAATAGACAGACAATCAACTAGTTGTATTTGGTTCAAAATTTGACGCAGATGTATAATTCCATTGATGAAACTACATGCCAAACTTCATGCATCTAATTAGGTGCGTTTTTCAGTTATCAAGTTCCCATGCAAGCGGACGGACAGACAGACTTCCTGCAGACGGATTTCGCCCAAAATTTAACAGGAACCTGCAATTTTGTTCTAAAGGTAATATGCGAGATTTCATTTGTCACGCTCGTTCCATTTTCGAATTATCGTGTTCCCAGACGGTCAAGTAGGCATAATTCAAAAACTGAGGGGGGGGGGGTGACGTAAACTTACGTCCCTCCATAGTGGTATAATGTGCTGTCGAGAAAGAAAAAAATTATGGCGCTTTTCGTGGTAAAGTTAAACGCTTATAGCTATGCAACCAAATAACACAGATATTTGGTTTTAGTTTCATCTAACAGAGAAAGGTGGACTTTGAAGATTGCAAAAACAATTTTAGGATTTGGAATTACGGTTTAGTCACAGTCGAGTTGCAAAGTTGGTGAAAATCACGAAGAATTTTGATGACGTCACAGCGACCGATGTGCGCGCACGCAGTGACCAGGGCCGTACCGAGGTGATCCTACGCCCTTGGCGGAAATGGCAAAGCTGCGCCCCTCCCCCTTACGTGACACACTTTCATTAATTTTTCATCCCTTCTATAAAATCCCTACCCGGAAAAAGCTACATTCCTGCAAATATTTTTATACACAAATTTAGCATGTTTTACGATTTATTAAATAGAGGTTTAATAAAAATTACGTATTCTTAAAAAATACTTCAATGAACTATATTCATGAAAAATGCTGTACACTACAAAATAAATGTATCATCAAATAAATTACAAATTGCACATATTTTCTAAAAGACAGGAAATAAAACAAAATCTATATCTTATTGCAACTATTGAATTGGCTTTTGTGTGATGCATAATAAAGAAGAGAATTTATTTGCTTTGCACTATGTATAGTGTATAGTGCATAAAATACTAATTAGAAATAAAAGAAATTAGAGCTGAAATTAAAAGTTGATTTATATATGAGCTGAATTCAAATTTCATTAATATCAAATGACTTTTTCTAGATCAGAGGTTCCCAACCTGTGGTACACGTACCCCTGGGGGACAAGTTAGGGGTACTCAAAAGTGATTTTGGTAATGGCAGAGAACACAAAATATAAGAATATTCTAGACTATTAAGACTATTTTACTTTATTTTATGCGGTTGTGCTTGTGTGGTTTTTTGCTTTGGCTTGTTCCACTTCCAATTTATGATGATTACAGAAGATTGTAACTTTCTGAGCTATTCCTCTAGTTTTAGCGTGTAATCCTTTTGATTTAAACAGCCCAATTTAGGTAACTGTTTGTGGTCCAATTTAAGCAACTTTTAGACAAAAAAAAACCCCTCTAACCTTACCTTTAAACTATTTTAATAAAATTACTGTAGCAAGTTGTAGTTTTCTTATTTGAGGATATAATAACATATTTTATATGATTATTGAAACACCGTAAGGGTTGTTAGTCTTTTGTTAAAATATTTAATTGATGTTCTCTAACTGCGACCACTAAGTTTTTTCTCTCAAAAATGATTTCGTATATTACATTTATGTCTTTACAACCTAATTTGCATATTTTAAGGCCCAAATATTTAATAGAATTTAAGCTTTGATACCAATCCATTCCAGGAGCTAGTTCAAATTCAGCAACTCTAATCTACATATTATTGGAAAAGTAAGATATAAATACAATTTTTTTATTGAATTTTAATTAATTTTTTGTTGAGTGTATAAGGAGCATACTGTTATTTTGGATATTTTCAAAACCAAACTGAAAGTAAAGTTCTAACAAAAGTTGCTAAATTCTGGAGAAAATTCAAAAAAGAAACTGCATCTACATAACATTTTTTTTTCAGTTAATACTTAATTTAAGACATGGGCATAGTATTATATATGAACCTGTTGATCTGTCACATCAGCAAGTTTACTTTGTAAGCCATTATTCTGCTTATGAGCCTCTGTTTATAATGTTAATATATTTCTAACTAACTGCCTTTGGAAACCAGTTTATTCGCTCAGAATGTCCTGGTTGTTAAACAATTAATACAGAATACATAACTATTTAAAATTTTACCTTTATTGTTTGGTAAGATTGAAAAATGCGAATTTAATGAAAAATGAAATATATGTGAAATTAATTTACCTTTCTCTCTCCCTGCTATCGAAATAAAATATTTTAGTGTTAATTGTATTGAGCTAAAAGTCTGCGCAAGGCCAAACTGAACAGCAGAAAATTAACAGATGGGAAAGTTGTAAAATATCTAAACGTCTTATTACATATCGAAATGAAAGAATAATATGATGATTTAGAAAACTAAAAGAACTAAAATCTGACTGAACTAAACCTGAAGTAGAAACTAAATTTCCAAAAACAGTTTCAAGAAAAATGTTAAAAATATCATTTATTAAAAAGATAACTACCAGAATTTTCCAAATAATAAATTTTGTGAAGATAATAAAAGTTAATTTTCATTTTTTTCTTAGTCAAGATGTCAAAAAAAAAGAAACTTACAAAAATTGCGAAATTAAAATGAAACTAAGACTAAGAATCTATAATTCGATAGCAAAAGAAAAAACAAAATGCATGTGTCAATTATCTCATTATAATTGAAGGGAGAAAATATTATCATTAGTGGCAAAAAAGAAAATATTTCACTGTATAAAACTTACCAAATGAAATAAAAATCACTATATTTAATGAGCTTGAGTTGAAAAATATATTTCAAAAAGCGTTTAAGAAAAAACTGCTAGTAAGTGACAATCTCTTTTGGAGCTAGAGTAGTTAAATGTATCAAAGAGAGCAAATTTTTTCACCATAATGTTAACAATGGTTAAAGTTCATGTGATTAAATATCACAAAAAGACATCACCCTGCCCTGCCTTGGTACCCGGGTATACATTGAACGACCGGCCGTCATCATCGGACACTGTGGTCCCCGCATAATAGCCCCCATCACGAGCGTCTCATACGACGATCCCCATTTTACCGGGGTACGACCCGTCATCGGAGATGGGCCCTAAGAGCCACATCACCAT
>BGPR01035273.1:0-14751 GCA_013235015.1 Araneus ventricosus | reverse complement strand
TATTGAAAATAATCTTCTAAAGAGTTTGATAGCTAACTGTTTTTGAACTATTCCCCCTATTATTTCTCTTGTTTATATTATTTCGTCACCTTGAGACGTAGATTAAATTATTTCTTATTTAAATTTTTTAATTAGTCAAGCTTCTTGGTTAACTTTTAACTTTTCCTTTTCCTGGGAGTGTTTACTTGAAAGTACAGTAGTTAAGAATGTTATTTTCTGGAACTGAACCCAGGAATACAACAATATTTGTAATTACGAAGTTCAGGTTATTTTCTCTTTTATTCGAAATAATATTTACCCTATAGGCATAAATCTGTATTATGTCAGATACAGATTTATGCCTATAAATCTATGAGGCATAAATCTGTATCATACATTAAAACACATGGAAAGAAATCCTTTATGGTACATTTCGAACTTAACGTACCTTTTGAAATTTTCAAATTTTGAAATTTTATGTTCCTTTACAAGAGTTCCCGTTATCTTCTTGGTATCTTCGAGTATACTAAGCATGCCTTTAAGTAAATAAAATTTTTTTCTGACAAAAAGTTCTCGAATTTATTTTTAAAAATGTCTTTTTATTTCAACCATTTTTAAAAAAAATCGTTTTCGAGATAAGCAGTTAGCACCAAAGCAACAAGCCTCTTATCACTAACATGAATTTTAAAAATATCTCTCGGGTCAGCTTAGAGCTAAGCCGTCTAGACTGCTTAGTGCTAATCACAGTGTTATAAGCCGGCTTACGAGCCAACAATAGAAGGATCAAACATTCTCAGAAATGTCTGAACTCTCTGTCGCCATATTATGCTGAAGCCAGATGACGGATTTCTATGTCAGAGTCCAAAATAGTGAAGGCCAGAGCGATCTCAATGCATATTCAGAGCTTTTCGGTTTCTAAGAAGCGTATATATTTATGGAATTGGAGGATTAATGAACAGAAGTCTGACTGTTGTTGATTCCAAGACATATTATTATGTAAGACCATGAGTAATATTAAACACTTACTGATGATCTTATCGACTGTGAAAAAAAAAATTCTGTCACTCTTTTACACATTCTTAGTGGAAATTAACAATCGCCAAACGTTTCCAAATTACGCCAAATACATAACTAAAAGATTATTTATTATTTGAGATAATATTTTATTAAAATTTATCACGTTGACCCTTTTAGAGCTTTAAAAACACAGAGTATTATCAATATATTTAGGTCTATGGTTTATTGTTTTAAAGCTGAATTATTCAAAATGTTTATATTAAATATACTAATTTGGTAAGTGCCACGTACAAATAAATTCTTTAAATATTTCTATATTTTTATACTCTAATTATGTTTTACATTATTCATATTTAGCCTTTCTAAGACATATACAGCTTTTAATTTATCATTTTTATTGAATTCAGTTAGTCAGTATTACGCGGATGCCTAGGCAGGGCGGGGTTCTCGTAACTTCTTCTTGGTCGGCGTTCTCTTAACTTCTTCTTGGTCGGCATTCTCTTAACTTCTTCTTTGTCGGCGTTCTCTTAACTTCTTCTTAGTCGGCGTAGCATGTCATGCAACGTAAAGATAAAATGGATCGTTGTAAGTGATTTCGTCGCTACTATGGCAAGGTTGTAAAACCATTTTAAAAACATTTTTTTACATATCATTAATAATTCTTTTCATGCATATATTTATCTTAAATTCCTCAAAGCAATTGATTTGAAAAATATATTATCACAGAGTTAATTTTTTTATCGGCGTTTGGTTAATTAAAAATTAATTGTTTTTTTTAATTAAAAACTTCTGTGCAATGCAGGGAAAATTGGAGATCAGTGAATAGTAATGAATAGAAGTGAATCACATGTATAACCACCAGTAGGTCAAGTCTGGCCTACTGGTGGTCTACTACTTTGTCTTACTGACAAAAGTATTTTGCATTTTCGAATGCAGGATAGAACATATATTAATTTTCAGCAATAAGAAAATGCTTTTTTGGGAGGTTGGAAATTAGAAAAAAAATTCCACCAGGAAGGGGTTAAAGATTATATCTATATTAAATGAAATTATGTATTATTTCTTATTATCCATTACTTTTTTAACCAACCAATGGCACTGTTCATATATAAACAACAGGTAAGGGTTATGAATTTGCTTTTCTAAAGAAAAAAATAAAAAACTATGTGAAATTGTTAAATTTATCAAACGCGAAATACAGTACTGTTCATCACGTTGTCTGCAGACTAGCCACAATTTTTTCGTCCCGTTATATGAATTCACATTATACGAGAGTACACTGTATTTTATCATTAAGATGTAGAATTAAGGTTTAATATCGTTACAGGATAATTTTCGATGAACTTCATTAAAGACGATAATCCAAAAGTGAACGAGAAACATCTTCGAGAAAGATCCAGAAGCAGCGGGAAGAAAAATACGAAGTAAAGCACCACTGAATATTCATAATGATGGGTCTGGTTTCAAGAATAAATAGGGCCATTATACTTTCATAGTCATTACTAGCAGTGTTATTTGATATTTAGAGTTAATGATGAAACCTTGCAGATAACGATCTTAAGAAACACCATTGAGTCTGTATTTGCTAAATATTAATAAATTTAAAAGCATTAAGCGTGGTTTTCACACTAACCCATTAATTTTCAAGTCACATTTTTAAAATAATATTTTGTATACTAATATTACATATCTTGTAATACATTAGAAAATATAAAAAAAACCCTGCCGGAAACAAAATGTAAGAAAACTATCAAAATTCCAATTTACATGAAATTCCAAACAAAAACATATTCTTACAATCACATTTTCAGATATATTTTTTAAATGCAAGTAAATTAATTGATAAATAATTGAAAACACGTACCCTTTTCTTCGTGATACTCCAAAAACTACTTTCGATATTGACTTGAAATTAAAAAGGCTACATTCTCAACCGAACGCTCAATACGTGCTGCCATCGGTTAAACATAGAAGAAAAGAATACATAAAAATATGTACTTTTTGGTAAAATTTGGTTGGAAAAATAATTCCTATTGGATTATGAACGATTTTTAGAAGGGTCCCTGAAAAGGAACGCAAAGCATTAATGGGTTGAAATGACTCAATTTGTTTAACGTTCTTCCATGAAATCGTGACGAAGAAGACATTCTACATAGCTGCGTGATTTCGACTTATTAATGTTAAAAAAATTACTCACCAATTTAAGAAATAAGTAGTGATTCAATGCACTGAAAGTTGTACAGGGTGATGCAAAATTTAGTGTAAAAATGTTCAATTATATTAACTTCCCATTTTGAAGAAACATGAGAGCTATTTTAGGCAGACCTCGTAATTTTGAACCGCGGTCGGATGACGAGGATTTGCACATGAGCTGGCACTCCCTCTCCAAACTTCCGTATCACACCAGCGGGAGGACGTTTGATTCCCTATCTATAAATCAATGTACAAAAGGCCAACATATAAGGCGGATATTCGGGGGAGGAGGGTATCGAGCATGGAACCCTCCGGTCCAGAAGCCGAGATCTTACCACTAGGCCACCTTGGCCCTCAACAAATGAGGTTATGAAAAGAACATAATAATTTCAGAATTGCATAGGAATTTAAAATTGGAAACATTGGAAGGATTTAAAATTGGTTCTTTGAATGGCGATACTTTTCACTTAGATAGTAACTGTGCACGTCCAGTTACACAACACTTCAAAGTTAGTACCATTCGCAGTTATGTTCACTTCACTGCGGCGAATCCGTTCGAAAATACCCGGCGTTTCGAGGACATTTGAACGGAGAAAGAGATTCTTGAGGAGAGGGCAGCATGCCCATTCTCTCACCATTCGTGAATCTTTCGAATTCATCTCGGTGCATCTTTTCGAAAATGTCTGGTGTTTAGCCTTTTTAACGGCGAAGGAGATTCTTCAGACGAGGACAGCATGCCCATTGTTTCGCAATTCGTGAATCTTTCGAATTCATTTCGTTGCATCCTTTCAAAAATGTCCGGTGTTTAGAAATTTGAGCGGCGATGGAGATTCTGGAGACAAGGACAGCATATCCACTGCTGTATATTCTCTGCACGCAGTCAGAACTTTTAGATGAAGCTAAAATCCAACTACAAGGAGGGAAATAGCCCCCTCTAGATCATCGGGTTGGCGTTTCCGGCAATACTTTTCTGCTTGATTTTGATTTGGTATTGTGTTCCTACTTTCCCAAACTAAATTTAAGTTGAGTTCTGAATCCCCCTTTATTTATGATTGTCTATTACGAAGATGTGTTTCATTCTAGCAAAATTATTTGCCTAATTGGGAAAAAATAATCAATTTAAATAAAACAATTGTTGATACGCCGCAAATGTTGTAACAGTGACAAAGTCATAGGATTGTGAATAGATTTGAAACTGAAATGATGGCTGTTTTCCAAGACTCTTCTGTGTATGAAACAAAAAATTTGACGACTGCTACCGCGTCTATTAACAAAGCATTTCTTTAATGCAATATTATACTATAAAAGAGAAGGTAATGTAGGATACTCTAGGAATGTAGGTAGTAAGATGTAATGCAGGAAGTCTATGACAAGACTATCAAAAGCTGGAAGTGGGATTAAAATTATCCTGACTACCATCTCAGACCCTTAGTAGGATACCATATATTATTACGAATCATATATTATTGCTTGTAGTCACACTTTCAAGACACGTCATAAAATGTTTAACTTTATTTGTGCTGTTTTCTTATTTATCTGTTGTTCATACTTTCACATGTCAACACTTAATACACCATTCCATCGCCAAGATATACTGATTTCCATCCTCAGCATTCGTATTTACATTTTTGCCAGACACTCTGCATATTTTTACTGAATATTAATTAATCTTTATCCATAAAAAGCATTCTTAGTTAAATTGTTTCAAAATTTTTAACTATTTTGCTTTTTATAAAATGAACTTGACTAATCAATTAATTTTTTTTCTCGACAAATTCATTGTCGAAAAAAAATGAAAACACATTTAAAGAGAGTATAAAACTGGAAATGTTGTATTTTGAAAAATAATAAAGTGAAATTATTTAGGAAGGAAAATTAAAATGACAGAAATCTGATTTGAAAAGTGCTAGTTCATTATCTTCTAACTAGTGATCTACAACGTGTGTTGTACTTGTATAATGCGCGAAGCATCGCGTTTTGTCTTTTTCATCGTGGCTTAACAAGCAACTCCACCTATTTGAATTTTTTGAAACTTCAAAGAGCAAGAAAAACTGAATTTCTCGCAACCCAAAACAAATTTTTCTGAATTTTTTTATATCTGGTTTGACCATGAGACAGCATGTTCCTTCTAAATGCGAAAAAATTCAGAAATATTCGTTATGGGTTGCGAAAAAATTCAGTTTTTCTTGTTGTTTGAAGTTTTAAAAAATTGAGATAGGTGGAGTTGCTTGCTAAGAGACGATGTGTGAATATTTCATGCTCACTAAGCAAGTTAGCCACGATTCTACATCGTGATTATTTGCAACTCGAAGCGTGTGTTATGCCTGTCATATCTGTTGGCGTTTTATGCACTGATAACAGTTATTCTAACATGGTTTTGACAATTGACATCCATGATGGAAAATCATTCAAAACACTCAACTGGACAGACCGTTGGACCTAGACCTGCCAAAATTTGCCAGATAGTTACTTCTTGGCTGGTAGGTGCTCAATAAAAAAAGAGCTTTCAAACTTTTGATTTGATTTTTTAATTAAAGATTAATAAAAAAGTTAATTTTTTTTCTCAATATCTTCGATACATATTGTTGCACTGAAAACCATTTTTACACCACTTTATAATTTAAAGCATTACCTTCTTAGTGATATAAATATTTGAAGTAGAAATAATTACCTATATAATGCTTCAAAATTACTAAAAATCCTTTCTTATAATTAAAGTGCATTGTTGCCTACAATGGACAAAACCATAGTTACTGAAAGCCTATAAATTTTCCATGAAATGCAGATGATGGCCCTTGCCGGTGGCCAATCAACTGCAGTAATCCACCTCAACTAGAAGTATAAAGAATTCTTTTAACTTTTAATGACTAACGGGACGCATACGTCCCGAGATAACTCAAAAAATATTTTTGGAATAGAATTACTCCTTGGGCTAGTGGAAATATTTCCCATCCGTCCTACCAAGTTTTGAGAAGGAGTTTTCATTTACAGAAAATGACATCGCTTCGGTTTCTGCATTGTGGTTTTTTCACAGCGTTGCATCATGTAAATTAAAAAGTGGTCGCATTTTTAAAGTAACATCGGAGCATATTACCATACGAAAACAATTTTTACACCACTTTAAAATTAAAAAAAAAATACCTGTGGATTGATACTGTTATTTTCGCACCGTTCTCAATTGATTCATAAGCAATTAATTAAAATTAAGTTATGCGTAGACAATGAGACATGTTTTATCAAATCAGAAAATCTCTGCCATGCAATGAACATTACACATTAGCATATTGTATAATAAAACTGGTACAGAGTATGTCCCATTATCAATGAAAAATAATTTATATTTAAAATTATTATTGGGCAACGTTTGTTAAGCAACAGTGACTTAATTGTTCTAAGTGGTATATATGTTACCGATAAAGTGCAGAAATCGGTTATTCTACAGATTATCTAGGTATTGTGCAGATTAACTAAGGTGATCCGTTAAAGTGCCGAAAATTGTTTCATTTCTCAAATTACCTAAGTAATCTGCAAATTACCTAAGTAATCTGCAAATTACCTAGATAATCTGCACATTACTTACTAGCACTCATTATAGTGAAAATAAGATCTTTGCTGAAACAACAGCAACGTTTCTGTACTCTTAAATTAACATAAAGTTATTTATTTATTTTTCGATATCTAAAGAATCAAGTTAATACAATCAAACAATCAACAAATTAGTTGATAGAATCAATCATCAATCAATTAAAAAACTATAATACAAAGGATCAAACGGTTTAAAATATTATTACAATTAAGGAAATTAACATAATGTTATTTATTTATTCTTCGATACCTAAAAATCAAGTTAATAGAATCAATCAACAAATTAGTTGATAGAATCAATCATCAATCAATTAAAAAACTATATACAAAGAATCAAACGGTTTAAAATATTATTACAATTAGGGAAATGAATTTGCAAAACATATGATAAAATTATGCTTACTTATTAGTGCAATCTAAAGATCCGTGACACTTTGAATTACATAGCAATTGGTTTTTGCGACAAGAAACAAACTTTTGAACTTTAACGATACGGAAGCCCTTAATGTGCATATTACCTAGGTAAAATGCGGAAAACTCTTGATTCCGCACGTTAACGGAGTAAATCAGTTAATCTGCAGATTAGCTAGGTAATGTGTACATTAACTGCTTTCGAGCTTTAGCGGTAACATATATATTTTACGGTCAATGTGGATAATCGGTTCTTATACATAATTACCGGATCTTTAGCTGGTTATTATGCATAATAACCGGCTTTTATAAAAAATTACCATTGTAATTATGCATAATAGCCAGTCATTATATATATAATAACCGCGGTCATTATGTATGATAACCGTTTATCCACATTGACCGTAACATATACATAAATAAATAATGAAAAATAAATATTTAAAGCAAAATATTTGATGAGAGATAAAATGGCGTAACTTTTTTTTTCAGGAATTCCATGTAGCCAGACACGAAAAATAAAAAAAAGCAAAGCAACAATTGTTTTACATGTATAAGCAATATATAATTTTTGAAAATTAAGATTGCTTAAAATCCTAAATAATAATTATCTGTACTACATTAGCTCATAGTTATTCGTCTGTTAGATAGAATCTAAAATGCTATTTTGATAATATAATAAATGATAAAAATTGAGTTATTATATGTTTCATAAATAAATTATGAACAAAAGCTTTTCGATTGTAAATTAGGCGAAAGCGGGTGAATTTGAATGCTGAGAAGCTAATTTTTCCCCACAGTATCTGCAAACCATCTTTCATAACATTATTCCCTGTTTTCCAAGGTCTTCTCAATGCAAGACTTAATTTGTGCGTCATTTAATATGTATGAAAGTTTCCAGTTTTTCTCGAGAGACTAATTCTATTATGGAAGAGAGAAGCGCGAATATTTTATACCAATTGACTATAGAAATGAGATTAGAGAGATGTTTTTGTCTTTTCACTCGAGCTTATGTCCTTTGTCTTACCCCCAGGCTGTTTTATGTTGCAAGTCAGTTTTCTGGAAATTTCATTAGACTTGAACAAAAATGGAATATTTTCACTTAATAAACATAGAGAAAGGGGTGGTTTTTCTCATCGTAATACTAAACGCCACAGTGGATGCTAAATTTTGCAAGATAATGGAAATAATTTTCTCCTATTATGATATACTTTCGGGTAATATTATCGAGCTCAGTCTAGACGAATTTTTAATCCTAGTTTTAAAAATCTTTTAAATGTCACAAATTTTTGAATATTATGTTCTGTTCGGCTTATTTGTTAATTCTGATTATCGAAGTCTGTTGATGAATTTTTCAAATGCCTCCTTTGTAATGATTGGATTCTAATGACTAGCAAACAATTATAGTTTTAATTAAGTTTACAGGAAAAGTTAAAAATTCTATGCAAGCTATATTCAGAACAACAATGCGTTTTGAGGAAAGAAAATTATTATTTCTAAATCAATTGAGACACCAAATTATTTACATGCTAGTAACTATAAAATATATGCCTTTATTATTTTATATTGCTGTTTTTGTGATGGCAAAAATGATTATTTATAACATTTGCTTGTGTCATAAAACAATTAAAAGACTGAAAATACCCCAAGTCAAGAATTATTTAACTTTTCTAATAGGCATCTCCGTTAATTCAAAAAAATATTGCCTTGAGACTAAAGAATGGAGAAATAAATGAGAAACTGATACAGTAATTATTAATGAACAAAAAGTATTTCGTTTTAGGACTGTTATTCGGAAAATTAGTAATAGAATAATAATATAATTATGCATGTTTGTTAGTGTGTGTGAACTCGATAACTAAAAATTTTTACTAGTTAGAAGGATAAAATTTGGTATGCAGTCCTGGTACAAAATTTGTTGATTTTTAAAGTTTTGGATAAAATCTTTCAACGGAAAGTTAGTACGTGTAATTAAACCTCAATAAAAATAAAAATAATTTAAATTCTTAAAAATTCTTTGGCAATTATTTGACTGTTTTTTCAGATGGCAAAAGTGATTATTTATAAAATTTTTATTTGTAATAAACTAATTAAAAGCTGAAAATAACCTGAGACAAGGATTAATTAGCATTCCTAATTGGCAGTCTCATTTATTAAGAAAATATATTGCAATGAGACTAAAGAAGGGGAAATAAACGAGAAACTGATACGATAATTAATAATGCATTAAAAAGTATTCCATTTTAAGAGAGAGTTTCGACAAATGTTAATAAAATTTTTTCAATCAAAATGACTTCACGCTTTTTAACGAATTATGTTTTATTTCTGTATTTTAACTTCCCTCTTTGTTTGCTTCTTGCTTTTGGTATCAAAATTATTATAATAGACTATTTTTACGAACCTGTTTAATCAGTTACTTTTCTTTCTTTTTTTGAAATCTTTGCTAACTCACAACAATGCTCAAAATAATTCCTTGAAAATTCGTAAAAAAAAAGTCGAATTTCGAATAGTAGAATAAATTATTTCAGCATGCATTCACTGGATAAGGAAATGAAAAATGATTAATAACCCAATCAAAATGATTACCAGAGTTTCCCTAAAATAATTATTTGAAAATCCTTTAATTTAAATATAAGATCAAATTTAAATGTTAGCAAGATTCATGTCAGCATTTTTATTTTCTCGCATACAGAGGAAACAAAGAGAAAGTATCGTAATTGTATAGAAAATATCGTAATTGTAGAGAAAGTCTCGTAATTGTAGAGAAAGTATCGTAATTGTAGAGAAAGTATCGTAATTGTAGAGAAAGTCTCGTAATTGTAGAGAAAGTCTCGTAATTGTAGAGAAAGAATCGTAATTGTAGAGAAAGTATTGTAATCGCTAAAAATCAACCTCCAAAGCTATAGGAAACATTCAAGACTTCTCTGAACACAAATAATAACAACAACAATAACAATAAATAAATAAATAATAATTAAAAAACCTGTTAGGAATTATGCTTATTTGTCGGTCTGCTTGTGAACACCAAAGCTAAAAATTTTTACTTGCTAGACGTATAAAATTTGGTATACAGTTTTGACACGCTTCATTTTGAAATAAACCTGTCTGCCCATCCTTTTGCGTGGAACTTAAACCTCCAAAAATCAAATATTATTTAAATTTTTAAGAATTATTTTACGTTAATATGGAGTCAACTATGACAGGCATATTTATGACAAAAATATCAATACATAGCATTAATTTAATTAGTATCAGCAATCTTATGATATTGCATCAATTTAAAAGACAACTAGACGCTCTCGAGGCGGGTTCGCGGTCAGCAACCACTTTGCTCAGCTCTGCCCCTTCCACCTCGCTGCTTTGAGGCCCTCAGCCACTACTTTTTCCAGTTTTAAATACTGCATGAAAATCAGTGGAACAGACCATAAAACCATAGTAGATTTCACACACACATATTCTTTTTAGGTAACAGATTTCTTTAAAATTGCAAAATCTTTGAATGAACCTCATCTAGTTGTAATATTTTGTATCTCTTTCTCACAAATTTCGGCATGAAAGTCTTCATATACATAAATACAGAATTATATCACCCTAAATAAACAGTTTCCATCAACTACAATAGGTATTTTAAAATATAGAAAATAACTTTAAGCGATTTGAAACTTTTCTTTCAAAAGTTCAAGCATGCTAAATCTTTCTTTCAAGAGTTCAGTGATTCGAAACATTTCTTTGACTTGATTTCTTGATTGAACTATTAGAGAAAAGGCTTTATTGTATGACATAAATTGCGTAATATTATTTAATAATATATATTCTTTTAATTATTAGTCTCTTATGTAATAACTTTGGTTCAAAAGAAGACGCAGGAAAATTTCAAAAGGCCCTCTTGTTTAATGCTGTAATTGAAGCAATTAATATTTCAAACGGAAGAGATTCTTTGATCGGAATTAACTGCGAACCGCTTTTCAAATGGATGACTTTAAGAGCTTGTTAAAAATTGTAACTACAGTCGGACCTCTATTTAACGAACCTCTATTTTGCGAATTTCTACATTTTACGAACTTTTTCTTGGAACCAAGAACATTTTGCGAATTTCTTCGTAAAATAACCTCCAAATAGCGAAGTGCATTCTCTATTTAACGAACTTTTCTTGTGATCCAATATTTTTTTTCTCCCTATTTCTCAAAATATTTCTAAACATTTCAAACTTATTCTTTCTTTTAACACATTTTATGGTGATCAATGTCCTTGAAGCTGGAAAATGTCAAAGCGAAAGTGCTTCAGCATCAAAGAAAAAAAACTGATTCTTCATAAGGTGAATAAAGGCGTGAAAAAGAGGATATTGCTTTAAAATTTGGTATTTCTCCATACAGCTTATCATCCACAATAAAAAATCGTGATAAGATACAAAATTATGATTCATCGAATTCTTGTTCAAAACGTTTAAAAGCATGTGTCTATGAAGATGTGGATGAGGCAGTTTTGGAATGGACAGTGTGAAAAATAAAAACAATACAGCAATGAATTGCGATGAAGACGAAGATGGAAATGATCATGATGCAGAAATCAACAAACCTTCATATGATGAAATGCTAAAATTCATTAATTTTAATATAAGATTATTTTTTAATTGAAAATACAGTGTATTCCCGGAAAATGCTTTGTTTTATTCTTGTTTTCCTTGCAGATTTCTTTTTGATGGGTAAAATATATAAAACAAATAGATATTAATTTACAAAATAAAGGTGTGATTAATTACTTTTTTAATAATATTTAGTGTTTATGAATTTAGAATCTGTTTTCTGTAGTTTAAAGTATTTTAAAAGGTGAATCTCTATTTAACGAATTTTCCATATAACGAACTTTTTTTCGAGATTTAGCGACTTCGTTAAATAGAGGTCCGACTGTATCTTCATTTCTTGATTCTTCTTTAACACTCTGATGTGCTGAGATGATTAAGAATTTCATTTTGTTATATCTATGTCTAATTTGGTTTGAAATTTTAACTTCTACCGTTAATAAACACTTTATAAAAAACAGCGTTTTATCATATTTAATTGTACTCGAGTGCATAAGCATTCTGAAATACACAATGAAATATTTCGCAAAATCTGACAAGGCAGAATAAGAGTTAAAAGTTACGAATTTAATTTGCAAGATATTATTTCTAAATGTAGAATTTCTCTTCTTTGCGCCATTAATGTTCATAAAGATCCTTAGAAAAAATATCAGAAATTTCCAATAATTCCTGGGAGAGCAGCCAATTTATTTACAACTATCCTTGCCCCGAATTTCTTAGATACTACAAGTGACTATGGGAGAGCACTGTCCTTCTTTTTAAATCTCCAAGTGTCGAATTATTTCAATTCCCAACGGTGACTTGCCAAAGATGATGAACTCTACTTTTTGATACATTATAGATGCCTTTAATCCATTTGGAAATAGCAATCACTACTTTCTTGAAGAATCAACTGACACTTCCAATGGCTATATTCTTCTTTACATGCAACTTTTCAGATGCACTTGAATGTATTTAATGAACTAAATGCACTTTTTCAGATACTACAAGTGACTAAGGGAGAGAGAGCACTGTCCTTTTTAAATCTCCAAGTGTCCAATTATTTGAATTCCCAACGGTGACTTGCCAAAGATGATGAACTCTACTTTTTGCTACGTTATAGATGCCTTTAATCCGTCTGACAATAGCAATCGCTATTTTTTTGAAGAATCAACTGACACTTCAAATGGTTATATATTTTACGACATTCAACTTTCAGAAACTTAAAAGCCCGAGAATATTCGTATATCTTGACAATATCCTGATTATAAATTAAACCAGAATAAATTTGTTGTGTTGAGTTAGTTACTAATGCGGCAGCAAGATGACATAAGAAGTCTAATTTGATCGGTTTCGGAGCTACTTTAATCGGTTTCACAGCTACTTGAAGTATTCTAAAGAGGTCAAGGTTAGTAGTTCTAATAGCCATGTATTTACGCTGTATTATATTATATTCTGGCTTTTTTCTGTTTTTTCGTTAAGTTCGCTTCCCAGCGTTGATTCCAGCTACTGCAAAGAATTATAATCCTACCAAAATATGTGGAATGTGCAGCCGAGTTTGAGATGCCAAGGGAAAGAAAATTAGAAGGGAATCAAGATATATGTGTCAAGATTTTGATGTAGCTCTATGTGTTGTTGCATGTTTCAAAGTCTTTAACGCAGCCACGAGTGGTGAAATGATGTCAGAAATTGGAATATTAATTTTTACTGTTTAGCAGAAACAATATAAATTCTTTTGAAAGAGATTAAAACAAAATATTTACTTCTAAGACATTGTATTCTATGTGGTGTTCCTTTTCAAAGGCTACTAGTATGCTCTGGATTTTAATATAAACTTTTTTCAACACTCTCTAATTACCCTTTAAGTGAATAAGTTGTCAAATTGTTTTTTGATCGTCCAAACTGAAAATTTTGGACGATCTTTAACAAAAAATTGTTAAGTTAAGGGGGTTAAAGTATGGACAAATTATGAACGAACATTTTGGTGTTGCTATTTGCTCTAAAATCTAAAATTTTGTATTGGTAGAACGGTTTCTTTTATTTTTATGCTTGAATTCAGCAATTGCAGATAAATATGCAGGTAGGAATTTAAATACAAATGATTAGGCATTTTTCCTTCAAACTGTTCCCAAAAGTAGTTTAAATTTTTATAAAAATCAGATTTTTTCCACTTTACATCAATATTTAAACAGCCGATGAACTCTCTTACATAAACTCTTTATTTGTTTTACCATTCTATAAAATATGGAATTAATTTAAATGATTTTAAGAAAGTATTTATATAGATTTGGAATTCTTAACCTGTTTCAATAAAAGTTTCTTTTTGAGGATATTATTACGTTTCAATTATTATCAATAATCTTTTTTGAGTATCTCTATAATGCTTTAAAATCCCAAGAATGAATCTGTTTTATTTGATATTAACTAGAACTAACTCTCTTATATGATACAAAAGAAAAATTAATTATTAATTAATGCATAAATATTAGCGCGAATTTCAAAGAATATTAAATGCAACTTAAATGATTCTGTGTTTTGCTTCTGATATACATATTTAAAGAAATTTATCTTTAATTTATACTATTTTATCTACTAACTATTAAACGACTTAAGGGGTCGAGATTCATAGAACGTTGTTGATGTAAAGATTTGTTTTGCCACACTTCCACAGAAATTTCCTTTATGATCAGGTCATAAAGCAGATTTCATTTATTCATTTTTGAAATTTTATTTATGATCATATTTTTTCTTGCCTCTCTGTATTTAATAGAAGCATACATTAATTGCTCCTCATTTTTGTTTTGCACATGAATACATTCTCCTACCGTGACATTTCACGATGAAACTTGTTCGAAATGTCTTCTGATATTGTAAATTTAATTTATAAACAAATATAACCATTTGAATATGAAAACACCTTCTTTATAGAAAATATTGACGTAGTATTTAATATTTTGGTTTAATTTATTAGACCCTAGGACAATTTTGAAATAAACTCGAGTGATAAT
>BGPR01035272.1:3738-14727 GCA_013235015.1 Araneus ventricosus | reverse complement strand
CCCGGGCATGATGTTATTTTTATACTTCCCCATCATATTTTGCTTTAAAAAATGGCATAGACGCATTAATGTTTTGAATTCATAGCTCCTCATAAAACTGATTCCTAGGGATACCCCCTTGCCACCCGGTCGCTACGCCACTGGTATTTTGGACTTTTTCCTTCTATTAAATTTAGAAATATAATGTATAAAGATCCGTTAACCACTTGTTCTTACATTCTCTCTTCCTCGCTATTATCCCCTCCCCATCAATCAAAAAGAAACCTCATCTAGTAGTAAATTCAGAAGGAAACCACCAGGTGGCGCGTTTTAGTGTGTTTTTAAAGAAAGATCGATGATGGGGAGCGATTTTTTTTCTAGTCCCATAGGAATTGCTTCACTGCACGTCGCTGCGACACTGAAGCTGCCAAATGATACTCTGAACTGGTACGGTATTTAAGGGAAAATACCTTTCTTTCTTTATTTTATTTAAGTTTATCGTTCCGAATTTTCTCCAGGGGGCATATCAGTGACGTCGATCGATCCCTGAATTTTAAGGTGAAGTCTGTATCCTGGGTTGAGGTTAAAAACAAAATAATACAAAAAGGCAATAATAGTGAAGATTCGTTTGGTTGAAAAACCTTCTTAGTTTCCATAAATCGTCGCTTAACAAGCAATACCTCCTATCTCAATTTCCTGAAATTCCAAAGAAAAGGAAATAAACGAACTTTTCGCATCCATTAACGAATATTTATGATTTTTTTAACATCTAATATGAACACGACACCGCATACCAGATGTTGAAAAAAGTGCAGTAATATTCGGTAACGGTTGCGAAAAATTCAGTTAATTCTTCCTCTTTGAAATTTCAAAAAAAATTTTAATATGTTTTTTTTCTGTTAAGCGACAAAATTTCATTAATTTCTTAAACAATCTTTATCTGAATGCTAGTTTAAATTCTCCAGAAAAAAATCGACGGGAGGCTGGCTCTGCGAAACGGCCGCTGGGATAGAGGGGCGTAGACTTACTTATCTTACTCAACTGTGACTTTCTGTGACTAAAGTGGCTCTAACTTTATAGCCTATAGTTACAATTAGTCTAGTGTGACTATTTGACTCTATCTATGCAAAATTCTTCGTGATTTTCACCAACTTTGCAACTCGACTGTGACTAAACCGCAATCACAAATTCTAAAATTCTTTTTGCAATCTTCAATGTCTACCTTTCTTTGTTAAATGAAACTAAAGCCAACTCTCTATGTTATTTGCTTGCGGAGCTATAAGCGTTTAACTTTAGCACGGAATTCGACGTAATTCAACAATTCTTGAATAATATTTAGCGCGATCGATGAATGAATTGCCTTAATCTGCGTTCTTTGTATGATAGTGATTTCCACGCCATATAACCATATATCTGTGTTGACAAAGCAAATGCATCAACTAATTGATATTTAGCGAGCATAGTCAAAAAGTTTCTATTTCTACTCTACCCTCTATTAATTGATAAAGTTACTTCAACAATGTATTGGAACAAAGTTGTAAAAATTTTAAGCTCGAGAGTGGGGGTAGTTTCAAATCTTCATAACACTAACAATTTTTCTAGAATCGTTGAAAAAGCATACTTTCAATTAAAGAGATAAAACAAGATTAGTAGGAACTAAACCCTTAGTAGAACAAAGATATTGTACAATATTGAACGATATTGAACAATATTCGCAATATTGTATAATATTGTGCAATATCTTATAATATTATATAATATCGCGAACAATATTGCACGATATTGAACAATATTCGCAATATTGTATAATATTGTGTGTATTATAATAGCCGATTAACCACATTGACCGTAACATAAATATATTTTCCCTAAGACGCGAAACTTCGTCGATGTGTACTTACACGACTTTGTTCACTAAGTTAATTCTAATTCTATTGTAATTAAATAGACGAGAGAGTCAATTGTCAAGAGATTTGTGCCTTAATGGACTTCAATTAACTAAACATCTTGCCTGAAACAGCGTTTAACGAGGGAAGCCTGTTTTCATTCAAGTACTTTTATGGCACACAGAGATTTCTGTTCAAAAGTAACTCATGGTAATTGCAAAAAAAGAGTGAAGTATCTAAGTTTTTTATTATTGCATTTTCTCTTCTGGAAGTTAGTTGGTGACTGTTTGCAAGAAGAAATTTTGCTTTTCACTTTCTCATGTACGAAGCATACAAAAGAAAAATTATTGTTGCATTTTCTCTTCTGGAAGTTAGTTATTGACTGTTTGCCAGAAGAAATTTTGTTTTTCACTTTCTCATGTATGAAGCATACAAAAGAAAAATTAATGTTATATTTTCTCTTCTAGAAGTTAGTGACTGTTTGCAAGTAGAAATTTTGCTTTTCACTTTCTCATGTATGAAGCATACAAAAGAAAAATTATTGTTATATTTTCTCTTCTGGAAGTTAGTGACTGTTTGCAAGTAGAAATTTTGATTTTCACTTGCTCATGTATGAAGCATACAAAAGAAAAATTACTGTAATTGCAGTAGGCGGCTCGTGCTAAATCACCGTGGGGGTGCTGTAACGTAAAGTTATACACTACATACTAATGATTTCTGCATGAGTTAAATTAGGATCTATTGAATTAATTTTAAATAGTTTAATACTTAGTTAATAAAAAATTATTATTAGATTTTTGACTTCAAATTCTTTTTATAAAGAAATTTTAATTTAGAAATTATTAATTTTTTTAACTAACACAATAATTAAAAATTTGTTAAATGAATTTTCGAAGCTATTTTTGCCAAGTCTCTTATTCTTATTTATAAGGATTGAGAGAATCGACTGAGCTTGAAAAAATTAATTGAAAGCTGTTTGTTGAAATAAATACATATGTAGGGATATAGGAATTATAAACTACTTGAAATGAAATGGCTCTTCTGGTTTCATTTCGATCAAAATGAACAATAGCGTTTTCCACAGTATTGGTATGACTATCAAATGACATGAAAACGCTATCAGACAGACAAACAGAATTTCTTCGAAGGGTTTCGCCCAAAATTTGCTAGGTTCACAAATTTGGTGTTGAGATCTCATCTCACGTTTCATTCTTCTAGCTGTTTCGGTTTCAGAATTATAATGTTCATATGCAACGGGGGAAAAATCATTCAAATTTATCTACAATAATTTTTAAATTAATTTATTAAATTTATCATTACTTATTATTTCATTTTCCTTTATTATTAATTTTGAAAGTTATTTAATTTCAAATTTTATCTCGTGAAACATTCTACCGCAGTGAAAAAAAAAAAAATGTTTAAAACGATACCTTATCTCGCAGGAAAGGGAATCGTTATTCCCTATCTCGCCGGTGCTACTCCGAAAACAGTTCTCAGATAGGTTAAATGGCCATTGGAGAAAAAAAGGGAAGCTGTCTTTTCCAACAGCCGCTGATGTTAAAGGCGTAGAACTACTTTACTCGCGTGACTCTTTTGTTTCTCGAAGTTTCTCGTAAGTTTTTAAGTTTAAGTAAGTGTTTTTTGTAACTTCTGCCTTTATCTCTATAAAATAAGACATTAGTTATGCTTTTAACATATGTAGTTACCGAGATATAGAGGATCACGTCACAATTCATGCGTATTTTTGTCCAACTTTGCGATTCAATAGTCGCTGAACCATAATCCGATTTTCAATTTTTTTTGTAACTTCTGTTGTTACCCTTTATCTATAAAATAGGACAATAGTTCTGTTTTGAACATATGTATTTACCGAGATATAGAGGATCTCCCACATCAAGTTTTGTGGCGTTTTGGCGTATGAATCAATTTCCTTCCTGAGACCCCAATGGGAGGAACGTAGTCCTACTTTAAAAAAGAAGACCAGAATTGCAAAGTAACTGCGCATGCTCAAGAAGTCGGAACTGAAACAAAGGGAATTTCCATTTCTCGAAGAGGGGAAAAGCTTTCTGAGAAGACAGCGAATAGGGAAAATTCTCTGAAGCAACCTTGGTATATTACAGATTTTATTGGTAGATTTGGATATTACAAGCAAAACTAAATAAATAAGTAATTTGATTCATGCCCTAAAAAAAGTTTGGGATGCTGCAGTCCCTATACACGAACTGCCCCTGTGTTATTATTAAAAAATTCGACCTCGAGTTTGGGACGCATCTCCTCGCTTTAGACCTTCCCTCGGTCAGATTGTTTTTTCTTTTGAATTTAGTCAGTCTGTGAAGACGATAATTCAGAAACGGCAGGACCTTAAATGAATGGAATTATATTCTGATCAGTCTCAGATACGGAAACCCTCCATGGTTTTGCGCATGTTCCAGGCGGAATTGATTTCACCAAAATAGGGGTGAAATGAAAAAGGGGGGGGGGATGTTTACATTTTACGTAGCAGTATAGAGGAACATTTTTCCCTGTAATGATTTGCTGTAAAGACTAACTCAAAAAACATAAGAACATCGCAGTTCGGGTCCGAGCAGTAGATTTTTCGTGAAAACGTCGGGATAAAATCATAAAACAAGTATTTCGTATTAATATGTAATTTAATTATCAATCTCTTTAATACAATATTTACACAGAATAGATAAATACCACAGACCCTTGCTATATGAGATAAACTTATGATTTATCTATTCTGTAATCATTATACTACTTTGTGTATTTTTTCTCTTCAGCTTTCTAGTTTCCTCATCAATAAGAACGGAGAAATAATGACTAAAAATACAGAATTATTCCAGCTTCCATTAAAGACCAATGGCACTAACCACTAGAAATTTCGATCTTGCTTCGCTTTCCAAAACACTAATGAAAAAACATTCAATGAACTTAATTCGGTTCATAATGCAGCACAGATAATCAACACGTCAGACGACGATTAAAGAGTCTTTTAAATTAAAACTCTACGTGCATGCACATAAATCGTATAAAATAAGAAATATATAATTAGTACTCGAGATATGCAATAAAATAAGGCATGTTTTTCCTCACTTTTTATAGATAAATCACATCTAGTAAAGAGAATTATTGTTTCATAACTAAGAACTATGATGACGCTTAACTATACACAAAAATTATCTTAAAATTACAGGATCTCTCACTATGGCGCGACCCAGGGGACAAGCGAAAAAACAGCGCAGTAAATGAAAAGCCTAAAAGGGATGTAAATAAAGAAAAATAATCATGCACGTATTGTTAATTATACTTGTTAATCTGAAAAATTAAATAAGAGTTTCAAAATGCAAATAAGTGTATAACTTCGTTAATTATTTTTAAGACACAAGAAAATAGAAGTCTTGAATTTTAAATCGACCTCCTTCAATCGTGGGACTATGCCCGCCAAAACATCTTTTTCGAGGAGCAAGAGTTTTTTCTTCGAATATTTTAATAATACCCATTTTAAACGCAAAGCTGAACAATTCAGTTCTTTCTCCTCTTTAAAACGTAATCATTCAACTATAACCAAACTCCACAGATGCTTCTTTCATTAGCAACCTCTCTAATTGGCTACTATATAATTATGGATTCTTATGACGCCAATCACAACAACCCCTCTGCTACATCCCTGTGTATAAGTTACAGAGGAAATAAGTGTTCTGAATATGAAGAATAAGAAGGGCAGGGAAGCATTCTTAGAAGCAGAACAAAAGGGGTTTTTCCGTCCTTTATTAAAACAGAACTTTGACTATTAGTATGTTCTTGCGTACATGCATAAATGAAGTGCTACTTTTAGTCCGGCTAAATGGATAAGACTTATTACTAGGTTCCTTATCCCTGGGTCGGGACGCATAAAAAACCAATCCCACCATTGGCGCCTATGGGGAATGTCTTTTTACCACGCCACGCGTTGATCACAGCCCAAGTTTCCTGTGTTTACTGATTGGCGTTAGAAACTGGAGTTTTTCTTCGTGTTCTTTGAACCTTCCATCTTTATTACAATTAACACTAATAACAATTATTTTCTAACCTTTAAGACACTCACATGAATTCATTCTACTTAAGTCACACATACACACAAAAAAAATTACGAAGTAGAAATGGCCACATCCTTATAACAGATTGTATCTCTCGGTCGTCGTCGAAAATAAAAAAACTTACAAAGCATTTCGCCAAAAAAGCATCGCCAAATATTGGCATCGAAAACACTCCATAGGCGGCTCCAGGGCTGGTTTCTTTGCGCGTCTTCGGGACTGCGGAAAAAACGCGCATAACGGAAACAAAACGCATAAAAGAGAGCTGCTTGGCGTAGAGGTCACTGTATTGCCTTATGAATTGTCTAGAATAATACATTTGTAATAAGTCCAAACTGTGTATTAAAAATTTCAATATATATTATCTTTTTATTTATACCGTTTTTCGGCCTAATCCCTGAGTATGTATAACGGAGCTTACTTGGCAAACTATACTTCTAATTAAGTTTCGGGCTATGAGAAGCTATGTTTGGCGTAATGCTAGCTTCTTACAGAAAAAATTTCCCAGTTAGTTTTTTAAATCCATTTCGAATAGTTCTTAGCCCTTGAAAAAGTGAACTAGAATGGATTTCTAGTTTGTTTTTGGTTTTATTCGATTAACTCTGAGTTTATTATTTTATTATTTTTTTGGCTATCTTTGTATGATCTTGATTTATATTGTTCTCTGTTTTTTGTTTTGCTGCTGCAATTGTGCTGCTTAAACCTTATATTCATTTTATATAATTTTTTTCCTAAATTTTACTCTTTAAATTTTATTGTTTAAAAATAAAAATATTTTTGGTTGTTTTTGTTGTTCTAGTTTAAAGTTTAGGTTAAGATTCCTTTTAAAAATCATTTCTATTTTTTACTTGTTGATTGTTTTTAAGCTCTAATTAAGCTGATATATTTTGTTCTTTTTGCTTACCAATTAAAATAACTAAGAGAACCCAACCGATCATATTCTGAACGGAATAAATTTTCTATGTCTTTAATGCTATTCATGCGAAATCGTTTCCAACGACTTTTAAAACAGTGGACTCGTACCAGAACAAGTTTAATGTGGAGGGCAAATGGAAAAGAAGAACCGTAGCAGAGCGTATCCTTGCCGAAATAATAACTTGATCTCCTTGAAGGCCAATTAGCCCGCTGCTGGTACATTTACAATCGATTTATTTTGAACAGCCAAACGCCAACGTTCACGAGGAAGCATTTTTTTGTATTTCTATTTGATTAGATTATATAAGTTGATCCTAAAGCGTAATGTTATGTCAAACTGGATATTATTATGAAGTAAAGGCGTTAAATTTTCTCACTTCTGATGCATGCAAGATAACGGTCAAAGTAAAAAACCGAATTATTCCATCAAGGCACTTCCATTTGGTGTAAAAAATAATGAAATTTATTTAATCTCACATGTATCTTATTGGTTGTATAGGGACCACGTTTTAAATCCCAGTTTCTCGGTCTCAGGTAAAGTTAGAGCATGAAATTCTAATTCCTTATTTTTGTAGGTTAAGTTAAAAATCTGGTTTGGGTTTTCATTTTAACCAGACTAAGCAAAAATCAGCAAACTATTAATTATGAATATTTATAATGACTTTTATATTTGTCTCAAGACTATTTTTTTATGCAAAGAATAATGGTATGTATTACCAATAAGTTTTCAAGAGTTCATATGCGTTTAGTCAGTTTAAAGGCAATTTCTTCATTTATTGTTTGGGTTTGAACCCTACAAGTTTCTATATAGGGTAAGGCTCTCAAATTTGCACTATCGGGACATTTTTTAATGTGTAGTGATAGAGAAGTAATTTTAATAAAAAACCCCAATTATTTGAATTTTTTGTTTGCAGTTTATTTATCTTTAACCCCTTAAGGGTTTCGCCCGTCATATTGACGTGCATCGACTTATCGCATTTTTAGGCTTATAAACTAAAATTTAATCATTAATTAGCTTTATAATTTGACACAAAAATGACGTAGAATCCATACGCATCTCAAGTGTTCTATGGAAATCAATATCATACAGAGAAAGCCAAAGAACAAAGATAAACTCAGAGGTAATCGAAAAAACAAACAAACAAGGAATCCATTCTAGTCCATTTTTTCAAGGGCTATTTTTAAGGACTTTATTCTAAATAGATTCAAAATAATAATTGGAAATTTTTCTATAAGAAGTTTGCATTACGCCAAATATAGCTTCTCTTAGCCCGAAATTTCTCAACAAAAGACAAAGGAGATCTGTACATCAAAAATCATTATTTCAAAAGAAAGAGGAAAAACAAAACACAAACATAAAAACGCTAATAAGATTGATTTAAAAATATCAGCCATCTGGCCTTTTAAAGGTAGCCATCATAAATATAAACTTACCCCATGTCCAGAATAGAGAAAAAAGAGAAAAAAATGTCCTCACGTAATCACAAACCCACGTTAACTTTCTTTTAAAAAGAGGTATCAGCAAATTTTTAAAGAAACAGTAGTCCCATGGCGCCATCTATATTCGAAAAAACAAAACAGAAGAAGTAAAAACAGGAATTTTTTGGGGAATGGAACTATTTAGACATATTAATAAAAGTAACAAGTATTCTATACCTCCTTAGATGAATGAAAGCGTCAGCTCCTTTCCAAAACAGGAGGGGTCATCTTATTAGATAGCAAAACAAATGCGACCCTTAAGGGGTTAAAGGACTGGAATCAACTTTTTATGAAATACACTTTACAGTAGGAGAAGAATAGCTTTAAAAATTGTGCTATCCGTCCAATTAAGGAAATTGGCTGTCCAGAATAGGCCACTGGTTTCCGAAATTGGACCACCAATTTCTTTAAGGACTATTAAAGTAGCAATAATTTTTGATTCTAAAATTCACACCAGAACGCAATGTATGAACCCAAGTATGACATTTTATGAGCTGTATTTGTTCTTTTCCCTTTGTTTCATCTCATATGATAAAATCTATGTAATCTTAGTTTTGTTCTTTTCGAATAAACATTTGATGTCTTTAATGTTACTCTTTTTTTGTTTGTTTCGTTTTGATTATTCCATTTCCAATTTATGATGACTAATTGTGGTTATAACTGCTTTCTGGGCTGTTCCTTTAGTTCAAGAGAATAGTCCCATTGATTTAATCAGTCTAATTCAGGCAACTATATGTGGTTCTAATCTAAGTAACTTACCGAAGAAAACAAAAAAACCTAATTTTATTTTTAAATTATTTTAATAAAATTGTTATGGTAAATTGTAGCCAAACAAGTTTTCTATCTGAGGATATAATAGCATATTTTACTGCTTACTTAAAAGCAGCGTAAGGTCTTTTTTTCCCCCTTTGCTAAAATAATTGACTGATGATACCTAAATCTAAACATTTGTTTTCTAACTGTAACCACGTAGAGCTTTCTCTTAAAAATGATACCCATTTACATTGTTATAACATAATGTCTCTGTTACGGCCCAAATATTTAATTGAATTGAAGTTATGATAGCGGTCCAATCTAGGCACCAGACCAAATTCAACATCTCTCCCTTACATTGTAAAAATCGAGTTTGTATGCTTCTGGCATAGTTTTTGAACGCAATGCATTATTATTTTCTTTAGATTCTTAAAATTCTTATCTACAGAAAGGCATTTGCTTAAGCGAACATAACTCTTTGAAATCTGCAGCATTTATAATGAAGTGTATATAAATAAAAAGTTATGATATACAGTCGGACTTCTGCGTATCAAACTTGAATTTTACTGGAGAAAAAGCAAATCGATGTATAGAAATTTCGATATATAGAAATACCTATTCCAAATTACCATGTCGCAGGCACGTTTTTGTCCCGTATCATGCGAAAATGTGGGGAAATCGTAAAAAACATTTCACTGTAGCCCTCAGGAATATTTATACAAGGAATGCCCTTCTACCCTCTTTTGAATTATTTAGTGGACTACTAGGCACTTTTCACGTTTACCATATTATAAAGCAACGCTCATCTGACACTTTAACATGAAAAACGAGATTTGAATTTTTTGGTCCTTGCATCTTTTACCACTTTTAGTCTTCATTTCATGAATTCCTGAAAAGAAACATACATAACATGAATGTTTCATTTTATCTTCATACCAGATGTGAAGAAAATCAGAAATATTCGTTATTAGTTCCGAAAAATTCATATTTACTTCCTCTTGTAAAACTTGGAAAATTGAGATAGGTAGCGTTGCTTGTGAAGCGACGACTGTTAAGCTCCGCATTCACGAGAAGTGAAAGCTATCCCTGTTGACCCAAACAGCGTTTTTCCCCCATCCAATCAAGTCGATAGATTAGGCAGGTCATTCACGGAGGCTCCAAAGTTTGTTTTGAATACCCTTGTTTGAGAAGGTTCAAAGTCCCAGATTGACTCCCACGCACTTTCCCCTTCCCCAGCGCTCTCCACACACATACTGGTGATTTATCGCCGCCTCGAAGAATCAAAATTCACTTTTTATGGCCTTCCATTCCATATTCCATTTGGATATCAAATTCGGTTGAGTTCCAACAATGCAATCTATTTGCTCCAAACTTCATCGGTTTCTTTACATTGAGGACAGATTTTCCCTTCCCGTGTTCCAAAAATACTGAACAGCAGTGAATGTCCAGCTTGAACAGCAGTGAATGCCCCGCTTGAACAGCAGTGAATGTCCCGCTTGAACAGCAGTGAATGCCCCGCTTGAACAGCAGTGAATGCCCCGCTTTAGATATTTTGAATAAATAACTGAGGCAAGTGTTTAAATCCCAACTTGCTAAAAAGCGAAACGTAGCTGCAAGTTTTTCTTTAACCGGACTAGCTGCTCTGTGATTGGCATCCTGTTTCCCGAACTTATGTACTATTATCACAAGCAAGTATCCAAACTCGCAACTGTCCATTCTCAAAAAACTTTTAAAACTTCCATCCGATCTTACTTCACCTTAGGGTCAAAGTCGTCTTTATTTAAATCTTTTAATAGCTTGCCAACGTTCCGAGCTCTGGCTTTTAAAGATGGTCTCGCCGAATATCTCCGAGGTGGCCTTGTTTCGACATAATAACGCAAGTTGTTGCTGCAAGCACAACA
>BGPR01035270.1:0-16055 GCA_013235015.1 Araneus ventricosus | reverse complement strand
CTCATTTGAAGGTTTTCCATGTGAACACTTTTTTACAGCAATAATGTTCAGTTACTACTCTATAAGATTTCGAATCACCGCCATTCACCAAGAGTCAATTTTCATCAAAGTTATTTCCACGTTTTGAAGTACTTTTTGGTACCAGCAGTTTTTTACAGCATTGAAATGAAATCTGTCTTTTGTAAGATTCCGAGTCACTGATTTTCATTTAGGATCAATTTCCACTAGAAACTCTATCCACATTTGGATGTACTTTTTGGTGCAAGCAATTTTTTACTGTAATGAAATAAAATAAATCTCTCTCCTCTTTATACACTGCGAATTGCTGACATTCGTCTTAAAAAAATTTTGAAATAAATTATTGCGAACAATAATTCTCCATAAATACGAATGATGGTATCAAAGAGAAGTTTCTAAATTTCAGAAATAAAATCGATTTTCTTATTTAGCAATTTAGCGAATGATTTCTCGGTTAGTTATTCAAGAGTTAACTGAAATATAATCAAGCTTATAGTGGTACTTTCACACTAAGAACTTAAAAAAAAAATTTTTCAAGTTAGATTTATTGAAACCGCTAAGTGATTTATTTTCTATTAAATACTAGCTGCCTTCAGCAACCAGCTTATTCGCCGGGAATATAATTTCAATTGAATCTTGAATAATTTCATGGTCATGTTTTCCTTAACAACTTAAGCAGATCGTAGTAGATATTTAACCAGCGTTCTTTTAGTGGCCTTGCAACTGTTCTGTTCATTGTCTACATAAATGTCATGTAACATCTAATTGCAAGTTGTTAGCGCCAAATTCACTTTCTTATTCCTCTTGCAATATATGCATTCGATTTCAACATTAAAATGGTGCAACACTGTTTATGGTCAGTGGCATGTTTGCTGAAATAAAACATGCTGAAAACAGAATGAAAACATAGCAGCCATAATCATTCAGCTTACTAGATATATTTCTTTATATATATAATATCTCAGTGAGATGGATTACAGATTCCACAAAAATTTTGAAACGTACTAATACGTGTCAATTTTCAGTAATTCAGAGTTTAAGAATCCAGTGGCAACGAGTCAAGAGGCAGACGCCCCCTAATTTTCAATTTCATTTTTTTTTCATTTTAGTCGCCTAACACTAGGAGTTATAAAAAAGCAACAGAGTTCTGGAAAAATAGCTAATTTTTTGACTAAATTTTTAAATTTTATTGTCTACCCCCATATTTTCGGGTCTTTTAGAAATTTTTGTGCCCACCTCACTTTTTCCACCCGATAGCCGTCACTATAAGAATCAGTAATTCATCAACAAATTACTTAATTACAAATTACCTAACAGACCTAGTTAAATATATATTGCAACGTAATATTTATAATCGCTAGCCTCCTACACATATACGTATAGTACGTGCACATACGTAATGTATAGTATTTTCTATTAAATATAAGTTTTATAAAGAGAGCTGATTGTTGACGTCTTTAGGATAGTTTCCAACAGCTAATTTATATTTAGCTGTCTATTCTAAATTTGAAAAGCTGCTAATTATGAATAACAGGGATATTTGATATTTCACGTTTGGACGAGTTTTCTGTTTTGTTTACTCACATTAAAATGCGGTGACTACGTAATTCCGGTGTACTGTTTAGCAGCGGATTCCAAAACTAGCATATATGGACGATTTTACACCGGAGAGTGTTGTCAGGCAATGAGTCATACGAGCGCATTTCCGGAGTCCTTTGTTAGATCACGCTAAGTAAAATATTAACATTTCCCCTTCCATTCTTCACTTTCCCCTATTTTGATGAAAATAACTCCGCCCAGCGCATGCGCAGAAGCGCGGAGGGTTTCAGGAATCCGTTGCCAAACAATAATGCTAAGTCAATGGAATCTTCAAAGCGGAAGTTCGAAAGCTATGCAAATAAAGTCAAGGTTTTTAATGTAAGTAAACAAAACAAAAAACTCTTCCATAGATAATTTGGAATGCCACTTTTCGTCGAATATCTGTTTTACTCTTTTGTCAGCAGGTTAACTTATATTTTCAGCACGTTGTATACCCAAGGAAGTTGTTACGAGCTATCTTCCAAACTTTCGTCCTTTCAGTAAGGGTTTGAATGTCAGAACTGACAACAATTGAGCTTTTATTAACTTGAGTATATAGCCTTTATTGTAAGGCAACACAATAGAATTTTTAAAGAGATACAAGATCCAATCAGAATATCACTTTTTACTTTTATGTCAAAAAAGAAATTGCGCTTTATTTGCATCCATTCTTCTCCACACAGACTTACCTCGAAGCATTTCAAGAAACGTCTTCTTCAAAAATTAGATTTCAGATTTATCTTAATGTTCTAAAATAGTTAAATCTCATACGAAAATATTTTAACTGGAAATTTCATTTCACTATTTTGTATACTGGTCGTTTAAAAAAACCAACACTAGCACTTTCAGACGATTTTACTCCGGAAAGGAGTCACAGGCAAAGAGCTAGATGAGAGCATTTCCGGTAGATCACGGTAAGTAAAATGTAAACATTCCCTCCTCCATTTTTCATTTCACCCCTATTTTGATGAAATCATATCCGCCTGGCGCATGCGCAAAAGAGCAGAGGGTTTCGGAATCTGATAATTGTCAGTAATTAATATTTCCATTCCTTGCCAGTCATTTCTGTTGTAATTTCCGAGATGACGCACTCTCATCAAAAATAAAAAGGAATTCAGACACGCTAATTAAAACTCCTTGTGAATAGGCATTCTTAAACGATTTGATGTAAAAGCTGGCAATTTCGAAACACGTTTTCATTTATTGAAATTCAATTAGATTCAAACAAGATTTCAGGCATGTGGTCTTCACAAAACATGCGCATCATGAAAACATAAAAAATGACATATTGTGCGTACACTTCTAGAAAAGTCTTGCTTGTTACTTTTATGAGTTATCGTGTGCACACGTATGGATACGTGTGCACACGAGAGTGTGACACGTATGTCTCCACGAGAGCAAGAATGAGAGTGTTTCCGTTGACGAATTAGACCTAAAATTTGATCCAGATCAACAGTTTTGGTATAAAGGTCACAAACAAATTTTTGTTCATTGCACTTCTTGTTTACAATTCTGAGTTGTCTTCAAAAACACATGGATAAACATACAAAACGACAGTCTACCACTGGTTTGATTTGATGTAAAACTTGATTCAGTTCTAGAATGTTAATTCACAAACAATATACTGTTACAAATCGTTCTGTGAGTCAAACAGTCCAACACGC
The DNA here is from genome assembly GCA_013235015.1 of Araneus ventricosus. Classification (NCBI taxonomy): domain Eukaryota; kingdom Metazoa; phylum Arthropoda; class Arachnida; order Araneae; family Araneidae; genus Araneus; species Araneus ventricosus. Next base: position 12,795 of record BGPR01035270.1, on the reverse strand, counting down.
AGGATGATGGAGAATGAAGGTTTATTCACAAATATGCAGGAAAACACGAAGCACAGGTAACAGGAAACAATAGATCTTGCACAGATTACCAATGTAAACAGACAACAATTCACAGGTAATAACCGTTCAGCTCTTTGAGATTTAGCAACGCAAACAGTCAGAAAATCATTAATAACGACAATAACAGCACTTTCAATAGCGCTCAGCTCACCAGCTTTCTAGCTGGCACTGCAGAAGACGAAACTCCAAAGTCGTTCCAATCGATCAACACTCTCCTCTCTGATCCAAGTGCGGCCCTTACATACTCTCGCCGACAGGCCTTGACGTCACATAGAGTTTTCTCGTACATTAAAGCGTATTTTCTTTCCTAATAGAGATATCTAGAAAGGGTCGCATTTTCTGGAATCATCGATTTGTCGCAAAGGTCAGGGTTCCAGGTCCGGTCAACCCATACTTACCCCTGTAAAACTCTCTTCCGAAACATAAGACTAGTCAGGCAGGAAAACGACATTACATTTTTGCAACAATATTAAATTTTATCCATCTAGCTTGTTGTGTTTTTGAGCTGTGTTCACACATGGAGGGCAGACAGGTTTCCTTTTGAGAGATTTGGCCTAAAATTTGATTCAGATCTACAATCAGAGCGTAATGACCCCACGCCAAATTTCAGCCATCTAGATAGTTGCATCTTTGAGTTGTCGTGCTCGAAGACAAACAAACATAATTCTAAAAAATGGTTTTTCAGATCCAAGGATGTCTGATACGTAAAGATTCACTAAAATATCCAGATCGTTTTTTTTTTCACGATTCCAGTTCTGTCTTTTTTTATACTTCGTACACGAGAAAATAAAAATCTCCGAAAATGGTCTTTCCAAAATCGTTCGGCAATCTGGTATATTATAATGCCAATTTACTTATATTTATTGTAATAAAACCCGCACAGGTTTCTCAGTTGTATTATTTTTCCAAAAGCTGGTAAGATGATTGTTGATTTGTTTCGTTTGATTACCCCTTTCGCATTCATTGGTGTCGCAAGGAAACCACACATTTAGCATTTTTTTACTGCGCATGGGCGAAACGTAGAGTAATTTTTCTTTAATAACTTAAGAGCCAGACACATGGGGCAACTTATATAGAAATTCCAGTTGAATACCATTAGTATTCACAAACATATCAGCTTTCAAGAGCTAAATTGCTTTCGATCTCTAAGAGGAACAAAATGATGAGGGTTCTTGCATAAATTGATATTTTTGAAAGTTGAATCTTCGAAAGTAATATTGAATTTTATAGGTTATATAGGTTATTAAATTTTATAGGTTATAGAGGTTGAATAGTCTGAATACTCACGCGTATACTTATAAATTAAATACATAATTTAAATTGCATTTCCGTGATAACTTATTCGGAGGAAAAATAACCCGTTATCATTCATTGGTTTCACAGTGAAACCACAAATTTCTTGAAAATAAAAAATGCTAATTTTTTCCCTTTACATATTTATGATCAGCTACAGGTCTAATACTTTTTAAAAAAATAAATTTAGTAATTTTGAAAACGAAACATGTAGTGAACTTGAAAAGGTTACTTGTCCTCTTTGAAAATACACGAAAGTTATTGGAAAGCATGAAAATTTCTCCTGTTGTTTCAATTCATCTCTAAAGTATCTTACATGAAATGTGTTTGGAACAGTCAAGAAAAAAGAAAAGAAAGTAAGCGAAGGACATCTTTCCAAAAAACACGCAGATTTAAAACGGTTTATATAAAATATATTATATTATAATTTATTATTATTAATATTATTATTATATTATTATAATAATATTATTATTATATTATTATAATATTTTATTATATATATATATAATTATTATAAAATATAAAAATAAAATATAAAAGTTATAATAAAAAAAATTAAAAAAAATTGAAATTCCTCTCACTGAAATGTTGGTATCTTTCTGAATTTTAACAGTATTCATCTGGAGTTTTAATACAAGTTGCTCTATACATCTGGGTTTGAAGTCATGAATGAAAAATTACGTCTCGCACAGGCTCAGTAAAAGATTATTTATTACAAATACTCATATTTCCTTTAATATTCAAAATATTTACTTCGAATTTTAACACATTACTTTTAAAACATACTGCCTAGTGTTACGTAAGTTTCGTATAATTTTAACGAAAACTCTTTAAGATATAAGTAAAAAAACATGAGGAAAAATTTGGGACTTTTAAAGAAACCTTTATATCTTCCTATCCATGCTATTGTTACGAAAATTTCACGCAAGCAATGTGCATAGCAAACAAATTCTTAATGACAGTTTCAAATCTTTACCAGCATCTTATGAAACGGGGTGAGCCGACATCCCTTTTCGTCGTCATCAATTTCTGGTTGGTCCCCTACCAGCCCTCGTGACTGAATGAATGAATGAATCTCCAATGCAAAATGTGTACGTTACTCGATTTATGTTACACGATTCTTCGCAACTAATTTCGAACCCTAGTTCTCGTATTCGTTTCAAATTTCTCGCATTTTACGAAACGGTCCTTAATTTTGTCATACCCGTGTACCTTAATATGGACACATTTTTCATCAGCAATTAGAAAGGATTTTTAAACTCAACAGAAAATATTTATCGCCTTTATAGGAACCTCCCCCCCACCACACACTTAAATTCATATTTTATTAACCAAGCTAATATGCTTTGAGTAAGAAAATTCTTAGTTACAGCGGTAGATTTATCTTTCACATAAGATTGCGTTAGTAGTATCCTGATCTGCTCCGGTTGCAAGAAAAAAACTCTAGGAATATCAAAGGGATTTTCGTTAAAGCCTTGCCACTTCAATTGAGTGGAATAATTTGTTTTGATCGACTCAAATTCTTCTCAAAGTACAGTCATCAATGTATTTAAAGCGACTCGGTTTTAATTAGAGGATGATTCGTAAATTTTTAGCCTCTGTGGATAGAGGAAAAATACGAATGAATGGAACTTCATCTAAAGATTCATCCCCCGACATTAATTAAAATGTGTTGATAGAAACACAGGAGGTTTAAAGCTTAAGAGTTTCTATCTCTTTTTTTTTTTGCCATTTTTAAGAATGATTTAGAGTATATTTTCAGAATGAAGAAAGCTATATAAGTTGCTATTGATCTTCTAGTGGAACATTTTGTACTGGCATTTAAATTAACATACGACTTTTTAATTTAAAGGAGTCGCACATTTCTCTAAATATCGACATTTTTTATAAAGAAATTTATATTTAAAAAAAACCCATTGATTTTCGAAACTTATTTGCTTATAGCATTAACAAGGCTATATTGTGACAACGATTAATCTACCACACTCAGTTGAAACAAAAAGATTCATATGAAAGTCGAAATGTGGGTAGATTTAGTTCTTTATATAAAAAGTTAAATATTTCTTCTAGAGCAGTTTAACAAATAATTCAAAACTTTCAACTCAAACTCAGCAGACATATTATTATGCTATTACTGTGTAAAGAGTTCTTTTAAAAAATCCTGTTTAACTTGCTCCTTAAATTATTATTCACTTGTTATGTTTTCAGAATCTAAAGATCGCAAACTTTAAGATGAAGAACGGACCGATGCAACATAACTAATATTTCTTTAAGGATAAAAGTTTAATCCGATTACAGAAAATATACCAGCGCAGAGAATCTCAATTTACCTTAACGTTGAGGCAATTTTCAACTGAAATAAGAATGACTTTTTAATCTCATCAGAAAAAAATGGAATCACCTTTGTAGAGAAAAAAAAATACAAAGATTATTCATTCGTAAACCAAGATAATATGCTTTGAGCTGAAAAATTCTCTGAGTTTCCGAAAAAGATTTATGGTCCCGCGAATAATCTTTCACCGTTACCGTCTGTCCGCATCGAGCACTCTGCTCGCCAAGTTACCTCGTTGACGGCGGTCGCTATAGCAACTGGTTATGTTAGGGAAGATCCATTTCGAATAGGAGGTATCCGACGGAAGTCGGGGTGCTATTTTCTTCTTGGCGCCAGTTTGTGGCGATAAAAAGAGTAGTTTATCATTCGTCTTCTCAGTTTTGCCGCAGTCGCACTTTTCTTCCCATTTGGAGCTAAATGCGCCAATGTAACAAACTGGAATGAACTTCTACCTACTCGAAATGGATTCCTCCTACGATAATTTGTTTCTATAGCGATCGCCTTTAACAAGAATATTTGGCGAATAGAGTTCTCGCGGTGGACAGGCAGTAGTAGTATCCTCATCGGCGCCGATTGCAAGAAAATTGCTCTGACAATATCAAAGTGTTTTTCATAAGGACCTTGTTGCTCCATGTGATGGGAGTAATTTGTTTCAATCGATTCAGAGTCTTCTTAACGTGCAGCTACTAATGGCTGTTAAGCGACTTAGTTTTAATTAAGGAGAAATTCGTAAATTTTTCACTTGATAGAGAGGAAATTAGGTTGTATGAAACTTAGTCACTACCCTAATAGCATAAGGTGATCTACAATATTCATATCATATCTTTATGATGTTGTGTGGCATTCAGAATATGATAGCAACATCGTGGAGATGTCGTAAAATATCTTGTGGTAATAGGGGAAGATTCATACTCGAATTTAAATGTGTCGATGAAAGCAGTGGAAGTTTAAAGTTTTTGTCTCTTTTTTTCCATTTTTAGGATAATTACGACGTTAGTAACGTGCTTTCGCCAAATTGCACAATTAATCTAAGTAAGTACTGACCTTCTTATACGGTTTTAAATTATTATTAATTTTCGAAATCACAAGTTTCCTCAATAGCGGTATTGGAGAAAAGAATGAGAAGTCTTGAGAAGTTAATTAAAAAATCTTACTTCTTCCCATACAAGTTAAAGATTTTTCCATTCTGTCCCACGGAAACGCTTGAAATTTTATTTTTCTTTCGTATCACTAAATAATAACTACAGATGGAACTAAATTATCTTGCAGACACATAAGTGACAGATATTAGTTTCTGACAAAAAATAAAAACCACTAAATATTTATTTAAAAGTCATCCCACTATCACATAAAATATCTTCTCATACAAAATAAAAATTACTGATCGTTTCAAAATCCCGAGACTAGCACTTTTGGACTATTTTATTCCAGAAAGAGGGGAGAGGCAATGAGTAAGATTATGAGTTCCTTGTTAGGTCACGATAAATAAAGTATAAACATCTCCCCCTCCAATTTTCACTTCACCCCATTTTGGTGAAATCAACTCAGCCTGGCGCGTGCGCAATAGCGCGGAGGGTTTCGGAATCCGAGAATCATCAATACTAAGAAATTTATTGATTTCGTTAAGAACAGAGGATGATAAAAGAGGGGTATCCCACTTCGTTAATAATAATAATGCAAAGTAATTGGGACGAATAATGAAGCATTTTTTTCACTTTTATTACACAATGATCTCGTTTCGTGTTTCCAAAGATGCAATTTTGTATTCGATTTTTCAGTCACTTTCTAATGCGCTGGAGTTTTGAAATTATACACATTTGTGTATTCCCGATGACAATAGCCCATTTTAATATTTTCGGAGGTTTATTTTGAGTTAATGGTTTATAATAATTAAATTTTTATTCCATACTAGTGGCGCTGAATTAGGAGACATTCATATCAAGATTACGAAGCATTCATTTATAATGAGGAATTACAAATAAAAATAATTTAAATAATAAATTCTACTTGTTGTTCCGCTAATAAAGGTTTTTAAAAAGAATTTTAAAATGTTTGTAAGGATGGAATTTTGTTATTGATTTTTAATTCAGTTCCGGATAAGCTAGAAACCCTGGAATTTTGAGCAGTCTGTAATTTTAAAAAGTTGAGTTACCACTCGTCTACAAAGAGAGAACTAATTAAAAATCATCTTAACCATGTTTTCATCAAAACCACAGGTGTTTAATTCATTCATTTTGATTACCTAAATCATTAATTGTTTTATGATTAAATAGGATTGCTTAAACCAAGCACGTCAGCATTTGATTCCTTTTGTATGCATTTTTATTGTTTGATTTCGAGGAAGAAATATGGCACGTCAGTCAATAGTCAAACACCAAATGCTTAAAAAATATTTTTTAACATTTAACATTGAATACCACAAAATTGCGTTTTGTCATCAAATCGGTTTACATATGTAGGAAGATGAAAATTAATTACGCTTGTCATTGAGAAAAAAAGGTTTGATGAAGAATAATTAAATTACAGAAAATCCTTCTATTGAGAAAATCTGCTAACAACAGGTGGGGGAAATTTACAGATGCACAAAACAACTTGTGAGCCTTGTATAAATATCCTTTCCAAAATCAAACATTCAGAAAGCAGAGTATACCAACACCAATAATGGTAAGTTTCTTTGAAATGCTCTATTATTCACGCTTTTTCGTAAGTTGAATCGCAATAATCTGCCTTGTAATGTGCCGCTAGTTTTTCAGAGAATAACAACTATTGTGTGTTATTTTTAATTCTATCAAAGATTATTTGGTTCTCTTAGATAGCCTAATGAATGTCATGACAGTTGGTATATGCATTTTAGTCACTAATTTTACGGTATTGAGATGATTATTGGTTGCTGAAACGCATTTTGAATAGTTTCTTATTCTTCTATCAGGAAAATTCGAATAACCATAATCATATGGAAGAGTTTCGGTTCTTTTTACAACAAACTGCAGAAACTGAGTGTCCATAATAAAGTATTTTAAGCATGATAAACAAATTTTAAAGTACTTCGTTGGGTATATTAATCTGAAGTAAATCTGCCTCGTGCTTTAAGATCTAAGCATTTCTCAAAAGTAAAAAAAAAAATCATGATTTTACTACTGAATTTTGAAATTTTAATACAAAATACTTTAAATCGTAGATGACATTTGTACAGGAATCTTCACAGTTGTTTTACCACAGGAGGTTTCGGTAATTCATTGACCTTGTAAGGGAATATCGTTCATTTGAGTGGAAACAAAATATATGGTACTTACGTATAAAAACATAATGGGAAAATGCATCTTTCATTTATCACTATTTTTATACCATTTATCAGACTCATCCTTATAGCATGTGATAATTTAAAGTATGTAGTACAGTGTTTAAGGGAATGGTTTTTACAATCTGAGTAAAATTTTGAATCTTTTGAATTTAAGCATTTTTAAGATAGTAATACTAATGGTTGAAACAGTGTCATTTTTGCAATTTTAAACAGTATGGTATGCTGTGGGATTGGTCACAATATAGCAAAAAATATTGATTTAAAATGGAGAAAAATTAAGTATACATATTTTACTCACACTTTATGAAAATCAAACAGAAGCAGTTTTCGGAGAATTCTTTTCTTAAAATATAGTCATATAAATGTTATTTTTCTAGAATGTGATGATTAAAGCTTATTGTGCAGCAATTAAAGAATAGCTTTCAAAATCTACGCAAGATCTCCTTTTAATTTAACAAGATTTTGAGAAAGCAACGCTGGCGGTTGAAGCAGTGTCACTTTGGCAGTTTCAATCAATCTATGCGAGATGACTCAAAGCAGAAAAAAATTATTGAATTAAACAGAAGAAAAAAATTAGTTATAAGTCTTATAAAGCCTGAAAATAATTAAAAGTTAGAAGATTACCCCGCCCTGGCCTAGGCCGTGCAGGCAAAATGTGATACATCTTGCTCCAGATTGAACAATACTTATTTTACAATCTTTTCTCTCTTTTTTTCTACAGACGTTAAACAACAGTTTCACTGAACGACGACAATAAGTCTAAATCTTTATTAAGCAATTCGTGAAGAATACCTCGCGATGAGACACGAATATCGGCATTATTTATCTGGTCTTTTAAACTCATTGATTGCCATCAACTAGGCTAGTTTCCTCCATACGAAGTCTAAATTTCGCACTCTTTAATTACGTGAAGAACGGATACCGTTTCTTGGGCGCATGAACATAGCGACGTTTTTCAAAGAATCTAGCCTGATGTTCTCTAAAAACTCCATGCGCTGTCAAAATTTGATTTATGTAGAAATTGCCAATTAATCTATCCACATTAACTTTATCCATTAGGATTTTGATCCATCGTGCCTTTTTTGAATCATTCCAACGATTTTGCCACAGGTCCTTTATAATTTTATTTCTTTCATTTTTTAACTAATTGTTTCATCTGAAATCAATATTCATAAATGAAGGAAAATAACTAATTGTTTCATCTGAAATCAATGTTGCCTCCTTGGCTAGTTGATTTGCAAGTTCATTCCCAAAATTTTCCATGTGTGCTCTAATCCAAGTCAAGGTTATTTTCCCCTTGTATTCTATTATATCTTCTTTTATATTACTGATTATGTCCATGGCTTCTTCTACAGCACTTAATAATGAATAATTAAAAAGTACAGAAAAGTTTAATTTTCGTCTCTGATGTTGTATTCAGTAATAAATGAAAGATAATCTTTTGATTTTATGCTTTTATGCATAACCACAATAGATTAGATTTCCATTCAAATTCATTGCATTTCTTCACAGGGTCCTTGAATTATCGAAAAAGTCGATGGAAAAGTACCTTGATCAACATTTTTGTACAAACGTCCTTAAAGATTTAAAGCAGTTTGGATAAAATTTCAAAATTTGTTGATAAAATCATGATTTTTTTATTTTTGAGGAATCATAAGGTGATAACAATTGAAAGAAGCTTAAATTTTCATTAATATACCCGACGAGGTAGTCGGAAATTTGAATATTCGTGCTCGAAATATATTATTACTGTCATTCAGTTTCTACAGTGTGTTGTAAATAATTCAAAATTCTGACATACGATTTCGGTTCATCAAATTTTCATGATAGAGCTATGTGAAACTGTAATGAAGCTTTTAGTTATACAAATTTCGTCTCATCAAAGAATAGAGATTTCGAAACCTTAAAACAGCTGACTAAAATACAAATAGCTTCGGTCGCAACTTTTATTAAGTCATCCAAGAGAACAAGTATTTTCTCTACTAGAATTAAAAATAACATTCAACATTTGTTTCTCCCTAAAATAACCGATGGCATTTTAGGAGGCAGATAATAACATGTCGATTTTTAAAGTGACAACTTAATTCAGAGGGGAGAGAGAAATGTTTAAAATATCTCTTGCAACCTTTATCTCTATAACACCACTGACACCCACCTCCCTATACCTAGGATCTTGGTAACACTTTATATAGCCAATTATAAGTCTCCACATCTCTTATGGCAGATAGTCGAGAGTATAGTTACTACAGATACAATGTAGTACTCCGGTTCCCAACCTATGGGCGGCCGCCCACTTGTGGGCCGTGGGTAACGTATTAGTGGGCCGCGGAACGCTAATCAAGAGTCCAAGTCAGTGGAATTAGTAGGCCTTTTCATATTTGTTTTAGGTGCTAATTTCCGAAAATAGAGAGAACCAATGGATCAGAAATTCTTTTGAAGAAGACTATATAAAAAAATTGTAAGTACCTTCAAATGAAGAGGACTCGTTAATTGAAATATCATGTGACCGAACTCTAAAATCGTTTTTCAGAACAGCATCATTGTCCCCGTTCAGTATAAATGTTCGACAGCAGTATCCAGCAACTGCCTAACTTGCACGGAGACATTTCATGGAGTTCTCGGCCACTTATCTGTGTGAACGTGCTTCTCAACTTTAGTTTTTTTGAAAACATAAATTCAGAAACAATCTGAATGTAGAAAAAGATTTGAGGCTAAGGATGCCAAGTCTTAATCCAGATATTGACTGTCTCGTAGGGGATAAAAATTGCCGAAAATTCCAATGAGTTTTATTTTGAATCTTCACAGCTTGTTTTTGAGTTTTCTTACATTGTGACAACTAAATAATAACAATAAAGTTTTTGCTTTATAATCGTTATATTTTTAATACTTTTACAGTAAGCTTTAATAATTACTGACCTATACGCGCATATAATACATATGTATATGTATTTTTTTCACTAGTATATTTAATTAGTGGGTCTCAAAATATTTTTTGCACAACAGGTAGTTCTCACAACCAAAAATGCTGGGAATCGCTAATCTAGTAAATCAGACATCCCCTGGAAGCCATTTCTCTGAAAGTTCTTCTACTCAAAGCATAGAATTAAATACAAGTGTTCTGAACTGAACTTAGAAAGACATTGACGGGGGAGTAGGAGAAATGGCAGGAAGGAGAATGGAGCAGGGGGAAGGGGAGGACAGTTATGCCCCCCTGGGTACTGATCTAGATTTAACTTATCTTCTCTGGCTTTACTGCTGTGTTTAAAAGACAGTTTACCAATTTAGAAGAAAATCTGAAATGAATAATAGTTTATTTTTTCTTAGATAGAATTTATATGGAACAAATTATTATTTAAAATCTCTAAAAATGTTTAATAATTTCATGCAAATAATATTACTTTGCTCTAAAATATACAAAATTCATACACATTACACCTCTGATTTGTGATAAAACTATACGTGATGGAATTTTTTAATTATTTCTCTAGTCATCAGCGTCCAAAAAACTATAAAAAGCATTAATTGTTTTTAAGACACCTTCTTCATTGCAGACCTGTGTAATTGGTTTTTCTTTATTGAACAAAGTTTAATTTAGTTAGATAAAATTCCCGAGCTTGGCAAAGACTATTTTGGAATGGGCTTAGTAATTTTGAATAGTGGTCAGATGACGAGGTCGACCTTCTCCTTCTGAAGTTTTCCACTCTGCCCAAGCGGGCAGTCGTTTGACTCAAAACCGATTTAATACTCAGGAGGCCGCATACAAGATGGGTCTTCGGTGGAATGAGGTCCGGAACTTACGACTCTGATACCAGGTCATCGCGGTCCCCAATTATTCCGAGTTATATTTAGCAAAAACTTGTAATTTTAAATAGTTATTCTTATTCAGATGCTACTATTTGAAAAAGACCCAAGTTTTCTCATGAAAGGAATTAAACATATAATTAAGTGTATTAGAATATCTCTAATAAATAGAAACTAAGAACTTTTCGATAGAAAGTGTTTGAAAATAGAACTAAATATTTCCATAATAGTTGTTGAGTTTAAAATTGGATACAAGCCCGTTGTTGAACATACTACTTCAAAGGCTGAAAAGAATATTATACAGGGTTCCCACTTATATACGTTACACCCCCTTAACTTCTAAACAATGACAGCTTAGGCCATAAAGGTGGTGTCTAGGTATAGTAAAAAGGCTATGCGCTACTCGATGAGACAACTCACAACGCCATCTATCGGTAAATTTTGGAGTTAGCGGTCCTATCTAGTAAACGGTGAAAGATACGAGAAAAAAGTCAATTAGAAAGTTGTAGAGAACTCTCAATTTAGTACGAGAGGATACCTTGCGCGCATTCATACTCAAAACATAATTTAAAAAATGAACATTTGTTTGATTGTGATTTTCGACACTATGGCGTCGTGAAAAGCGAGCGAAGCGAGAAATCCAGTCCAGAGTTCAAATGTGTATAGTGGCTAACGGAGAGCATTTTGAGCAATATAAATAAATGATCCAGAAGACAGGGACGTGTCTCAGTTTCTTTCTTCCACTATTCATGACATGACACTTTTCGAAATCGTGACTAAACAAATGTTAATTTTGCATTCTGGTTTGAGTATTAATGGGCGCAAGGTATCTTTTCGCACTAAATCGAGATTTCTCTACAACTTTCTAATTGACTTTTTTTCTCGTATCTTTCCCCGTTTACGAGATAGGACCGCTAATTCCAAAATTTGGCGATAGATGGCGTTGTAAGTTGTCTCATCGAGTAGCGCATAGCTTTTTTACTATAATTAGACACCATCTTTATGGCCTAAGCTGTCACCGTTTAGAAGTTAAGGGGTGGTGGAACGGATATGAGTGGGAACCCTGTATTTTCTGTAGATACACAACCACTCTAGAGAAGATGAAATACGTTTCTTTAGTTAGACGAACACACATAATGTTAAAGACTCTTATGGGCATTTACGAATTGAAATTCGAATAGCAGCTCAGTAAGGACTATTAACAGACTTCGAATGGTGAGTCATTAGAATGTTTAACATCAATTGAGACGCTGTTTAATTAAAAAGAAAGCGTGGAACAATGCTAAAAATAGAATAGACGGACAAGCTTTCTCATGCGTCAGTTGGATCAAATGATTTTGTAGTTTTTGAACACAGATAGTTCTGGTGGAGACATGTATTTATTTCTTGGCATGGAACTCATCGAAAAGCTTTCTTAATGAAGCAATTTTTTAAACGATTTCAATAAACCAATAGAATTTAAAATTTTTCGGCATTAAAATTTTTATTGAAATTCATTTCAGGAGATACGTGCCAACTTCTGGTGTCTTCTTAACTTTCTGTTCCTTATTTGTACTCTCCGAGTGCATGGCCAACGTGGTGATCCTAGAGTGTATACAAACTCGGGTGGAGTTGTCGGAAGTCTAGTGCACGTCAATGACATGCTGAGCAACCGTCAAATAGATGTTAAACAATTTCTTGGAATACCTTTTGCAGAGCCACCCGTAGGAGATTTAAGATTCCAAAAGCCTCAATTTCATGGAGCTTGGGATGAGGACCTAGAGTGCAAAGATATGCCAAAGGCTTGCGTCCAGTATATGGAAGCTCCATACCCATGGCGCATGTCCCCTGATGACCCTAACATCAGCGAAGACTGCTTGTACTTGAATGTCTGGGTACCGAAAGACGCAAGTCCGGAGAACAAGAAATCAGTTTTCTTCTGGATCTACGGTGGTGGTTTTTTCATGGGTTCAAACAGACAAGAAATCTACGATGGACGAGTTATAGCGGCTCTAGGAGATGTAAT
>BGPR01035269.1:0-16055 GCA_013235015.1 Araneus ventricosus | reverse complement strand
CAATATTGTTCGATATTATAAAATATTATATGATATTGTACAATATTGCGAATATTGTTCAATATCGCACAATATTGTACAATATCTTTACATTATTGTTCGATATCATAAAATAGTATATGATATTGTACAATATTATACAATATCGCGAATATTGTTCAAAATTGTACAATATCTTTATGCTACTAGGGGATAACTCAGGAATGCACCAAGCTAGATAAATGAAATTTAGTGTACAGTGTTATTAAATTTTGAGCTCAATTATTCGAAGGGTAAATGTTTATAATATATGATTGAGTCTAATACAAAATACGCCTTGTTATATGAGCTCAGTTATACTAACGTACCGTTTCGAAGCATCTCGAGAGTTATTTTGGGACGGAGCTTGTAATTTTGAGCTACGGTCAGCCGGTGAAAGCGACACCCGAGCTAGCATCCCTCTCTCCAAACTTCCGAAGCACACCAGTCGGGGGACGTTTAAAGCCATATCACACCAACAAAAATTTGCCAACCCAACTCTCAACTCAACCGTACGTTCAACCCAAAACTCGAGAATTGAGTTTAATTTGCAGTCTGATATGGAAGTTGGGGTTGAGGAAAATACACTCAACCCTGTCGATTTCAAGAGACAGAGTTGACCCAACCTTGTATCTTAACCAATCAGATGAATTGTTGACTGCTTTCGTCATAACACACAACGTCATACTCAAAGATGGCGGCTCCCATGAAGTGGTCGTTCCCCAGCTGATATGCATTGCCTCATATTTCTGTCCATCCTCTTTATTAACCTTCCAGCGGGAGCGCGTTTTCAAAAGATACTTGCATTGCGCATATTTATGTAACATATTTATATCGTTCTTTTATAAATTTAAGTGCAATTTTTATTTATAAAATCTTCGTTTACTTTTAAACTAATAAATAAAGATAACATAAATAAAAATTGTATTTATTTTTGTAAAACAGCACGATATATTTATGTAATACGATGCACGATATGTCGTAAAATTTGTGCCCGCTGGAAGGTTAATAACGTGTATAGAACCAAAATAAGTGACAACAAACAACCACGAATAAGATTTTCGCCAAATATAAGGATAGAGTTATATTTCTGACGGTCGGAAAATAAACACTGCTCCCAACTCCTTACCCAACGCTGGCAACCCTAGTTCGGTTGAAATTGGGATCAGAGTTGGAGATACAGTTGAGTTGGCGGTTGCGTTGACTGCATTTTTGTCCGTATGATAAGCGCTTTAACCACTACGTATAGCTGGACATTCACTGCTGTTCGATTCCACGATTTTTGGAACACGAGAAGGAAACAACTTTCGTCAATGTGAGAAACCGATGAAAATTGGCGCAAATGAATTGATCTGATGGAATTCCGAATAGTTTGAAATCAAATTGGAATGGCCCGATGGCCTTTTGACACCTCGCTGCGGGTAGCGGGGAATCAAAGCTTCTGCCTAGATTGGGACCCCGCGACGAGGTTAGATCATGTTGAAAGTAAAAGCGGAAATCTGTTGTGTGGGGGGGGGGGGGGAAGGGGGGGGTGTCAGTCTCCGACTTTGAACCTTCTCAAACAAGGTGTCTCAGAAAAAACTTTGGAACATTCGTGAATGACTTGCCTAAAATTTTTGACTTTGATGAGTGGAATACAAACCAGTTCTTGGTTCAAATGGCGTAGCCTAGCCTTCTCGTGGATGCCCAGCTTATGATTTAACGTGCAGAAGGCCCCATACAAGGCGAAGCTTCGGTGGAATCGGGTTTCGGACCTGGGACCTTCCAATCTCGAAGCCGAGTCCTTACCATTGGGCCATGGCGACCCCGCCTTGCTACATGAATACGAAGGTAGAGGGAAGAACTATCCCACTGCTTAAACTCGGTATTGGAACCCGAGATATTACCATTATTTTCTGAAAGAAGTCTGTATTTCTGAAAAGCTTCGAACTAAACAATTCTAGACATAGAATGTCTAGTTGGAAATGAAGTTAGAATTTAGAAAGTTTTCGTGCTAGAACTTCGAAGGTCTAGTTCCAGCACGAAACTAAATACAGAATGAAATACACCATGAAAAATAATGATGGTTTCAGGCTTGTGAGGATGAAATTGTGTAATTGATATCCCAACTGCTTCCTGATGTGCTGAGGGTTTTGAAATCTGTACACTTGTGTATTCTCGATGGCATTACACTATTTTAATATTTTCAGAATTTAATTATCAGCCAGTCGGTTAATCAAATTTAATTGAATTTTGGTTCCGTACGAGGAGTGCCGTCTGGTAGCGAATTGGAGGGGTAAAATTAATTTCAGGATTTCTTAATATTTGGGGATTAAAAATTAAAGACTAAAACGTAAAAGATAATTAAAATAAAATTTTTATTAAATTTTGGACAAAATCCATCTACGGGAAGTCTACCTGCCCGCGTTCATGTGAACTCTATAACTCAAAAACTTAAATAGCTAGATGGATAAAATTTGGTACACACGTTTTTCGTCAGAAATGTAGGTCCGTATAAAATGTTGGGCTAAATTCGTCAAATGGTTGACAGTCTGTCGGTCTGTATAATCACATACTTTTGAACGCCATAACTTCTTAATAAAATTACTTAGATAAATGAAATTTCTTATGTTCTCTTGAAACCCCATTTTTAGATTTGCCTCCGATTTTCGTTTAAATCGGTTAAAAAAAGGCGTTGAAATTGCATATTCGGTTTTTTTTCCTCATACCTCTACGCAAACCAGCGGGAGTGGCCTCCCCTAAACTTTCTCGTATACTTCTCAAAAATTTGTCATTTCCCTTCCCCCTGCGTGGATAAAAAAATTCGAATCTGCTCTATTCCAAGAACGCAACAAGTTTCTAAACGACAAAACAAACGGAAATAAAATAATCCGAGCAAGATCAGAATTCGCCAAAAGGGAGAAAAAGGAACAAAAGGGAAGAAAAAAGCGCCAAGCAGGAGTCCGTCGTGCAAGACGCTAAATATCATGCACAGAAGATTGCTTCCAGTACGCTTGCGCGTGGAGATGACGGATTCTTTTCAAAAGTAAATTATGCAGACCGACAGACTGTCAACCCTTTGACGGATTTGGCCCAAAATTTTATACGGACCTACATTCATGACGATAAAACCGTGTACCAAATTTTATCCATCTAGCTATTCAAGTTTTTGAGTTATAGTGTTCACATGACAGCGGACGTACAGACAGACAGACTTCCCGTTGACGGATTTTGTCCAAAATTTGATAGAAACCTACAAATTATGTTTAAAGACCACATACCAAATTTCATCCTTCTAGCTCTAATAGTTTTCGAATTATCGTGTTCACAGGCAGACACAAATAATTCCAAAATTGTGTTTTTCGGACTCAGGGAGGTCAAAAACGTGGAGATTCGTCAAAATCTCGAGTTCAAATTTTTTGACGATTACAATACTTTCTCTTTGTATACTTCGTATACGAGAAAGTAAAAAAGGCTCGAACGCTGGAACGAATGCTTTCCCCACATTAGGGAATACAGCACGTTTTCCAGCTTTAGTTTATCCCTCCTCCCCCCCCCCACTCGTGTCTTTCCTATGCGAGAAAGTTGGGGAGGCCACTCCCACTGGTTTTTCTGTTGTTGTTTTCCAGAAGTTGCCTATATTGGACCACAAATGATTGCCTAAATTGTATCATTTGAATCAATTTGGTTATTATATTAAATTAGATTAAATAGCTGAGAAAGTAGTTGTCACCACTAGTTATCCTCATAAATTAGAATTAAAACAAATCAAAGCTGACAATAAAAGGTCACTAAATCCTTCAAATGTTGGATCAAAAAGTATAAAAACTAATATTATAAGTATCATTTGTGAGGAATCGATGGGGGAAGAGGAACTGATACAGTGCATAAAATGCCATACTTAGGTTCATGCATCGTGTGCTGGAGTGAATTTAAGAATGAAAAAATATTTTTTGCTTTAATTATACTAAAAGAAATTGGTTGCCCAATTTAGGCAACCGGCATCGATGGCACATTTTTTATAACTAACCTTTTAATTTAAAGAGTATTTCATAAAGTTAATTGCACTGTTCTGAAGATAAATAAACTACAAAAAAATCCTACTACTCGTTTTTCATTAAAATTAATTCTGCATTAAAATATCCAAGTGATCCAAATTCAGCGGCTATCTCCTACATATATTCTTCAAAGAAAGATTATGAATGTATAACATACAAGAAGAAGAAGCCATCCTGCTTTGAATGCTGCATCTTTGTTTCATTATCTGTATAGAATATGCATGAACCGTGTCAAGAAGACATGCTACTGCAACATCTTTAATCCCCAAGAGAAACAAGTTCTTAGTGCTCCAGTATAGTGGGAATAGAATTCCCAATGGCTTACTAGACATGCTTAGCTCATCTAAAGAAACGTGCTTCTGTCTGTAGTTATTCTTCGATGATAAAGCAAAAAACTAAATAAAATAGAGCAACATTCATCGAATATAAATTAACGATGTAGTTCGTTATTTCAATGGAATTTGAATAATTCGAACGTTTTTAATTTGTATTCGTCGGTATTTCTATTCTTTTCTCTGGTCTTTTGAATTTTATATTAATACAGTGTTAAAATATTGTCTGTAATTTGAATTTGTTTTGGTTAATTCAAAGTGAAAACTAAAAATAGTAAAACATTTCTTTTTCTGAATTATTTTCGTTAGATATATCTAGTTAGTTAGTTAAATACGTATGAATCTTGAGTATTCGGTGATTGTAAGAGAATTTTTTTTAAGTAACTAATTTCATTCGAGGACATTTTTGCTGTACAAAATATTCAATCAAAAAAGCAATAACAATATTTTTTAAAGAAGGCTTTATGCGCGTTAAATACGAAATATACTGTTTATTTTGAAGTTTTATTGCACAATTGTTGCATACGGTTTATTAAAATCATTATTTTTAATATCATTGAAATTTTTAATTACAATTACTGTCTTTATTTATTGAAATTACTTACTGCTTATTTATTAATTATGCATTATCTAAATTGTTAAATATTAAAAATAAATCTTTACTACCATTTTTAGCCTAAATAATGTCGTTCCTTCTTACTTCTTTTAAACAAGTTTTTTTATGAATTCAAATTTTTTCTTCTTTAAAAATAAAAATGAAGACTTTATGCGCGTTAAATGCGAAATATACTGTTTATTTTGAAGTTTTATTGCACAATTGTTGCATTCAGAGTGTTGCATACGGTTTATTAAAATCATTATTTTTAATATCATTGAAATTTTTAATTACAATTACTGTCTTTATTTATTGAAATTACTTACTGCTTATTTATTAATTATGCATTATCTAAATTGTTAAATATTACAAATAAATCTTCACTACCATTTTTAGCTTAAAAATTGTCGTTTCTTCTTACTTCTTTTAGACAAGTTTTTTAAAGAATTCAAATTTTTGGATCAATCGAATTTTTAGTTTCGTTCCGTCAGTTTCGAATTAAGGAACTTAAGTATTGAAATCGAAGATCTCCTGATATTTAAATCAGTTTCAAATCTAGTTTCCTAGCCATAAAATTACATAAATTGATGCGTTTTTAACTGCAATTTTCATCATATGATTTAACATTTACTAAACTGCTTCCTCGTTATAACTAGTAGAAGAAACAGATACAAGGAAAACTACTCAATTTAGTAAAGATTCATCATGAATTTTAATTTATTTAATCGAAAAAATCTGTCAGAAAAGTGGGGAATCTATTAGTTTAGTGAAATAAGATAAAATTCTAATATATCATTCTTTTTCTTTGAGAACGATTTATCGGAAATATAAACATCATTCTTCATAAGTTGTTGTTCTTACAAGAAGGGTTATTTATCTCCTGCATTTCAAACACGAAGTGTTGAATAAACATGAAAAACAGACATTAGAATAGATAACATTCTTTCTGTCATTTCTTAGATGTGTGAGCAAATGCAATTTGACGGTTATGCAAATACTCAGATAAGAAAAATGATAATATTAAAATAACATATTAAGTAATGTAGGAACTCGTTCGATAAAAATTTGTATTAAATAAAAGATGTTTCTAGTATTTGGGGAAATTCAATATACCGACAGCTCAATTAGCTGTTCCTGAATTCCTTACTAATAGCACATAGATAGCAGTGTTCCTTAAACATCGATAGACTATCGATACTATCGAAACCAAGTCGATAGTTTCGGGTTTTCGGAACTATCGACTGAAACTATCGATAGTATCGACTTTCTCAAAACTATCGATACTATAGATAGTTTTCTCCCAGGCAAGACTATCGATAGGCGCATTTTCAGCCGATAGCTTTAAAACTATTCGACTGGAACTATCGATAGTTTCAAAACTAACGACTGAAATAATCGAATGGAACTATCAATAATATCGATAGTTTCTTAACTATCGACTGAAAATGCGCCTATCGATAGTATTGCCCGGGAGAAAACTTTCGATACTATCGATTATATCGATACTGTCGAAGCCAAGTCGATAGTTTCGGGTTTTCGGAACCATCGGCTGAAACAATCGATAGAATCGATTTTCTCAAAACTATCGATAGTTTTCTAACGGGCAAGACTATGGATAGGCGCATTTTTCGTCGACAGCTTTAAAACTATCGACTGGAACTATAGATAGTACCGATAGTTTCTAAACTATCGACTGAAAATGCGCCTATCTATAGTATTGCCCGGGAGAAAACAATCGATAGTATCGATTTTTTTAAAACTATCCATACTATCGAAGCCAAGTCGACAGTTTCGGGTTTTCGGATCTATCGACTGAAACAATCGATAGTATCGACTTTCTCAAAACTATCGATGCTATCGATAGTTTTCTCCCGGGTAAGACTATCGATAGGCGCATTGTCAGCCGATAGCTTTAAAACTATCGACTGGAACTATCGATAGTTTCAAAACTATCGACTGGAACTATCGATAGTATCGATAGTTTCTAAACTATCGACTGAAAATGAGCCTCTCTACAGTATTGCCCGGGAGAAAACAATCGATAGTATCGATTATTTTGAAACTATCGATACTGTCGAAGACAAGTCGATAGTTTCGGGGTTTCGGAGCTATCGATTGAAACAATCGATAGTACCGACTTTCTCAAAACTATCGATGCTATCGATAGTTTTCTGCCGTGCAAGATTATTGATAGGCACATTTTCAGTCGATAGCTTTAAAACTATCGACTGGAACTTTCGATAGTTTCAAAACTAACGACTGAAATAATCGAATGGAACTATCAATAATATCGATAGTTTCTTAACTATCGACTGAAAATGCGCCTATTGATAGTATTTCCCGGGAAAAAACTTTCGATACTATTGATAGTATCGATTGTTTTGAAACTATCGATACTATCGAAAGTTTGGGAAATTTATCGACTGCACTATCGATGTTTAAGAAACACTAATCAAGAGAGGATTTTCAGACCCAAAAGCGTAACTGTATTATGATAGATATTATTACCCGCTTGACTTGTTTCACATTTGTAAACATAGAATTCTTTTATCTATTTTTCGTTCACTTCCTGATGTGCTAGAGCTCTGAAATTCTTACAACAGCGTGTTCTCGATGGCAGTATAATTTCTAAATTCATTTAATAACAATTAAACTTTGCCTTATAATTCTGTATGAGACATCATCTGGTTCCATCATCCAAAAATTCTTAATTATTATAATTATGAATTATGAAATACAGAATAGACATTATTAAAGTATATGCGTTTACAACTCAGTTATAAAAAATGTAGAGGCCCAAAGGCAACACCATTTCGTAAACCATGAAGAATCTATTTTTAAGGAAAAATAATAATTGTCATTTTCGGCATTAGGGGTATAACAATTGACTCTGCAGGCTGGTTTGGGCCAGTAAGATAGGCAATAAAATTTGAATAAAGGATTATTTTATGCCACTGACTAAAAATTAAATGACATTTTTACACAGAAACGTTTTGTCTTTTGCAGAAAAGCTTGTGCGAATGTGAATTCATGAAAATTTTCTTTAACTGAAGCTAGCTTCAGTTGGGTGTCATTTAAAACGGCTTGAGTACTCCGGAACTGTGGATAATTTAGCCAATTTAAAGGACCGAATAACATTTCACTTCAAAACAGATTGGTAAAAACATGCGGCATTCTTCAGTCAATTGCGTTGTTTTGAGAATGAGCGTGGCACGATAGGTGCAAGGAAAACGTATTCAAAACATTTTGTGATCTAAGTTGTGGGATAAAAGAAGCAAAGTTGTAGAAAATAAGTTTTAAACTGTAAAGTCAGCAGTGCATTGCATATGTGTGAAAATTCAATTAAATGAAAAAATTGTAACTGCTGAAAATCAGTTCTGTGTTGAAATAGCCATTAAATTTTAATCAATCACATAAAACGCTCCCCCTTTCTTTCTTTCTTTTTAGTTTTTACGCTTAATTTACTGCTCAAACTCAGCTTGTATCGCAAAATTTGCCCCTGGTGCCGAAAATGTAAACTAATCTTTTCCTTTTATAAATCGATTTCCCCATGGCCTAATTAGTATGGATACGATATGGTGTTTGCCCCAGAAGGTTGTTTGTAATTAGGCTCTAAACACAAATGCTTTAATTATGGCCACACGGTATGTTAAAGGCAAGAAAAAAACATACAGAACAAAATATTTAAAAAAAACACGCTGTTATCTGTGTTCTAAAAAGCAGAACATTTTTTTAACAAAAAAATGGAAATAGAAATAAATAGCGTGAGTTGCTGAGAACGATACGATAAGGAGATTACGCCACAATAAAAATCGTAAGAAAGTTAATTTTTAAACATTCTTTAAAAACTAAAATATATTTCAAGTTATTGCATATATTTGCATTTTAGTCACATTCATCATATCTTATTTAAAATTGTTTAATGAAGTTAAATCATATTTAACAATCTGAAGAGCATCTGGGCTATTATTATTGTAGGATGCTTTGTATTTTGTCGTCTACGTAATTGAACTCAGAATAAAATATATATTCTAGAACAAAACTCGAGAAATATAATGAATGCACATATCGCAAATCCGAAAATTATGGATTTGGCCACTTCTCAAAGTTAAAAAGTCGGGAATTTTGACTATATCTGGACCAAAATTACATCTGCTTGCTATTCTGACAAGAGAATCATGAGTTCATGATCAGTATGACCGTCGTTCGATCTAGTTCCAAATAAGCGTTACCGTGTTGATGTGGTTCTGAAATAAGATGAACAATGTATTTCTACATAACACCACTGCATACCCTCGAACTCGGAGCCCAAACGGCTCCCAGTCGGTTGGATGAGTATTGTTGGAAATTCAAATGAACTTGTTCAGTCACTGAATGAAACGCATCTAATTGGTTAATTTCATGACGTATCCGAAGTTACAGCACTAGTCGAAGTTCATTGGTTGTTACAATCTATATATATTTTGTTCATTTGTGTTTTTAAAACAAGCAGTCGAATGGATGGCTGTCAGTGAGTGTGTAAGCTGCAAGACAGCAGCATGATTCTCTTTAAGTAAACTGGATTCAAGCTATTTTGTATTTTAAACTGCCTGGTATCTGCGTTAACTCTGCAACATTAAACTCACGACATGCCAACAAGTATGTGTGAAACTTTATTGAAAACCAAAAAAAATTGCATCATTAAATATAAAAGGGAACATAATTATACATGAACAAAGAAGAATATAACGAAAAGTATGTGGTGTTTCTGTCTTTTTTGAAATGATGACACCAGATTTTACAAAAATAATTCTATTTGGACGTAGGCACATATAAGACAGACAACACACATAAGAGATACAGTGCGGTACGTTGCACTTAGAAGCCAGAGCTATTCCAAAAATAACGACCACAACTAGACCTAAACATCTCACCTCGCTTCTCGAGATCGCCACCCAAACTGACTCCTTTACAAAAAGCAACCCTACACTAGCAAGCAGTTGCGCCAAGCGTCCGATCAACCATCGCCAACGGTAGCCAAACATTACAAAGTACGTAGAGGGTTACAATCCGAATATAATATAAAGTATATACAAGAGGAGTTATCATATGAGTGCAGTGAAAGGGTCGAGTGTTACCTTTTGTTACATTGTTTCATACAGTTGCAGCTCCATGATTCGGGGCTATTAGTGTTGTTCGATGCGACGATAAAGAAGAATTGATAGTGTATTACAACCGGTTATATTAATGATTATTGTCGCGACCATCCTAAAAATCGTGGGACTGGTTTTTTGATCTGTATTGTTATTTATATTTAGGGATCGCTGGAATAATGTACACGTAGAAAAAATTTCATTTGCTATGCTTGTTAAATTACGAATGAGAGTGATACATTACTGGAGTTGCACAACTATTTAATCATAATTTTGAATTCTTCTAAAAAGAATATATTAATCACTAAATTAAATTTTCGACAAAATACATGAATAAAATGGTGAAATTTCGATTATTATTTAGCTTTTTAATAAAAAAATTACAAAATTCCTCCAAGACATCTAAAGTTTAAATTGCTGGAAACAATCCTATGATAAAATTGACCATTTGATACAATAATTATTCTAACCGTGAAAAGAAAGCTATAATTATAACCGTAAGGAAGTGCTCTTCTCAAGACTTTCTCGGATATTTAACCAATACAGACGTGTCTTCATAGTTTAGTGAAGACAATCAAGTACGCATTTTGGACTTCGCGTTAATGGTGAGTCCAAAATTTGATCTTGTTTGGCGCAGCATGGCCAAATACTGGCCCTTGCACATCATAAACCACCAAACAAGCAAAACCAAAATTTGATATTCATATGCAATTTTCGGGTCAAGACTCCACTGGAGACTGAATTTAGCAAGCAAATTTTTTACTGGCCGTGATAATATGCACATGGACGGATAAACAAAAAGATAATCTAACCGTTGACAGATTCATTTCAAAATAGAGAGAGATCAACAGTTTTGGTGTAAACATATACTAAATATCACCTCTCTGGCTTGTGGCGTTCTCGAATTAACGTGTTCACACACGCACAAATTGGCTAACTGAAAATGAAAACCTTTGATGGATTTGCGCAAAATTTGATACATAACTACAAATAGCTGAAATGCCTGGCATTTCTTGGGGTGAAATTACTTTCATGTCTAATATTTTTAATTTAAAAACTACTTTATCTAAAATATTATTACACACAAAACCATTTTATCGTCTGCAATTTTTTAAAATTAAAATGAGAATATCAGTTGAACCATAGTATTCTATAAGCAATCAAGTCAAATATATAGCTAATTTTCACCGTGTTCAATTAAATAGAAAATTAATTAAATAATAATTTTTATTATATAAATATGAAACTAATCCAAATTAATAGTTTTTCCTGATATAAATTGTTAATCGTCCGCTTTTTAAACTTTTCTTATAGTACTCTTACAGAATTCTAATGTGTTCTGACAACAGATTTTCGTATATATTCTTATTCTGCAATAATAAAAAAATGATACATATTGTTTATAAAATTAATTCTGCAAAAAATTATTTAAATTAGAGAAATGAAATTTGTGTCACTAAAAAATTATTTTTTAAAAAATATAATAAGTGTAAAAATAATTTTTTGCGAGATTATATTATATTAGATTATATTTTGCGAAAGATATTGCTGGAAAACTCCAAAATGTTGCTAAATTTTTAATTAACTTTTCGGCTTACATTCTGCTTTATATATATATATATATGTAATAATCTCACTTAATTTTATTTCAAATTTTAATATTTTACATTTAAAAATCTTAATGTATTCCAAAATCACTTTTCTTAAACTCCAGTTTCCCGCTCTGGAGGTATAAATCTCGCGTTTTGGCATATTTATTACTGAAAGAATATTTTAATCGTTTCCACGCGCACACAACTCGCGAAATCAGCGACTTATTGTCGCCATGCATTTTCCCTAAAACACTTACGTAATATACTAAAAATAGTTATTATTCCCTTCACTTTGATCACGTGTGTATCTGTTAAATCCCTACCTGAGAAAAAGCAGGGATTTCCTATTCACTTTTGGCTTAAAACCTTAAACTAAGATGTACGTACATTCCGTCACTCTCCGATAATAAAAAGAAATTAGTTAATAACTCGGCCTGTTTTTTATTTAACGATTACAATAACGAATATATATATATATATATAATCCCACTTAATTTTATTTCAAATTCTAATATTATATATTCCAAAATCACTTTTCTTAAAACTCCAGTTTCGTTCTATTTCCGGCGCTGGAGGTATATGAAATCTCTCGTTTTGGCATATTTATTACTACAAGAATATGTTAATCGTTTCCACACGCACACAAATTGCGAAATCAGCGACTTATTGCCGCCATGCATTTTCCCTAAAACACTTACGTATTATAGTAAAAATAGCTATTATTCCCTTCACTTTGATCACGTGTCTATCTGTTAAATCCCTACCTGAGAAAAAACAGGGATTTTCTGCTCTCTTTTCGCTTGAAACCTTAAACTAAGATGTACGTACATTCCGTCACTATATATATATATATTCCTTTGCCTTCATTATTTTTGATTAAGTATCTATAACTTTGCTTTATTTCAAAATCGTCTGCATGTAATTAACAATTTATTAAATTTTGGAAAGTTAATAAAAGTTTAAGCAAACATTACAGAGTTATAAAATTGGTATCATTGAAAAGGTAAAAATCTGAATTTTAAGATAGTATAAAAATATTTTCTGTGGAACAAATAGCTTCGAAGTCACTGAGGAAAAATGGTTTTGGTCAATTTCTAAGTAACTGACTGTTTAATTAACTTTAGGACTTCGAATAGTTGACCATAATCCTCCTCTGGTCTTAAATAATTTGTGTACAAAGTTTGGTTGAAAACGGTCTAGTGGTTTAAAAGGACATGTGGAACATACCCACATACACACTTGCATACCCACAATGACTTTTATTTATATTAAGATTTTAGAGTAAGATCACATACTATATTTACTAATACTAAATTACATCCATTTAGCTCATTTCGATTTTGATTTATCATATTCACATACCGACCGACATAATTGTAAAAATGTTGTTTTCAGACTCAGAGACATCTAAAATGCGGAAATTCATTCAAATCTCGAGTATAAGATATTATTCTCCATGTATAAACTAAAAGTGTGTTACAACATTGTGTTTGAAAGGAGTCTTTGTGCCTTATAATTTTTTTTGTCTCAAATATAGTTGAGACAAAAAAAAATGTCTCAAATGTATTTACTACGTTATTCAAATTTTGTCCGTTAAATCGGAAGTAAGTTGATTTGAGATCCGTTGTATCGAGAGATTGTTCGTTTGCGTTGTTGTTCGTTTCAGCTGTTATTTACCTCTTTTTGAGCGTTGTTCACCTGCTTAATAATTCTTACTTATGCGATCCTTGATATTTTGAATTAAATTACCTTAGGTATGTTAGAAACAAAATTCTATATCTGCAAAAATTCTATATTTGTTTAGACTATCTGCATAAATTATTAATTACCATTTCACCATTACAATGTGCAAATTGCTACATTATATGCAAGATCCTTCATTTCCCACGCCTATTTTATTTCGAACTTTCTCTTCATATTTAATGCATGAAAAGCAAGCATACAAATATGCACGCGTGCGAAGAATTCGAATAAATGCAACCTCACGAAATCAATTTCTGCAAGTCAGCCGCCTTCACTCGCCAGTTCTAAATATGGAATTCTCCCTTCTTATGTGTTCTTCTTTTACTGCAAACGATTTTAACATGCGACCCACATTCCTGAAAATTAATATCGCTTGCATAATTTATGGTCTTTGGCGGGAAAAGTATATTCACAGGCAAGTTCGAGAAGTTCAATTCCCCGCGAAAACAATCCCATTTAAATTTTTTACCCCAATGGAATATTTTTACCGCGCTAAACATATTGTTTGGTGACATTTTCATTTTTCGGAAAACAAGAGAGATTGCTTTCCTGTTGTTTTGCAACCCTGCAGGGGTATTTCGGCTTCGTGTGGTTGCCATGGAAACGGAGGCGTGAGATGGCTAGACTATTCGAATTATAGCAAACATGGCTTTATTGTTGAAAATTATTGAACGTGATGGGACTTCTTTATTAAATGAATATGGAACAGTGCTAGGAAAGCCGTTTAAATGTTCCCCCTTACATCTTTAATTACAGTAATAAAGTGAATAAAGCGTAAGTATGCGTGAAGCTTCAGTTTGGGAATTAATTAAGCAAAGCTTTTAACAATTAAAGAATGTTAATTTTTTTATCTCTTTCAGGACTGAAGACTGTTTAATCA
This sequence comes from Araneus ventricosus, assembly GCA_013235015.1. Lineage (NCBI taxonomy): Eukaryota > Metazoa > Arthropoda > Arachnida > Araneae > Araneidae > Araneus > Araneus ventricosus. The sequence continues at coordinate 1,726 of BGPR01035269.1, read as the reverse complement.
TCTATATAATACGGTGCCTGCATGTGCATTCCGTTCATAATACAGATGAATATTATAAAACAAAAACTGCAAGTATAAAGGTAAAGATGTGTTTAAATATTTATATTTGTTCTAAATTCATTTATTTTTTTATCATGTGCATTAAAAGCATCGTTTTGGCAATAATACGGACGATGTTCGAATCCATCCTTTAGCCATCAACATACGGCTTAAGTTCTTAATTTTTACTTTTTCGTACACGAAGTATACAAAGAGAAAGTGTTGTAATCGTCAAAAAATTCGAACTCGATATTTTGACGAATCTCCACGTTTTAGACCACCCTGAGTTCGAAAAACATAATTTTGGAATTATGTCTGTCTGTGTGTGAACACGATAACTCGAAAACTATTAGAGCTACAGAGATGAAATTTGGTATGCGATCTTTACACATACTTTGTAGGTTTCTGTCAAATTTTGGACAAAATCTGTCAAAGGGAAGTCTGTCTGTTTGTATGCCCGCGCTCATGTGAACACTATAACTCAAAAACTTGAATTTCTAGATGGATAAAATTTGGTACACAGTTTTATCGTCACGAATGTAGGTCCGTATAAAATTTTGGGCCAAATCCGTCAAAACGAAGCGTTCAAATTGCATATTCAATTTCTTTTAATCCGATTCTCATGCGCATGCGTACTAGTAGTAATCTGTTATTGTTGTGAATTTTATTTACAACAATAAATAACGTTTTCAAACATGAATTGTAACAAATTTTTTTTATTCTAGTAAGTAAAATTCAAACCGATCTCATTATTTCAGCAAATCCTTTATTTACGCGCTTTTTGCAATTGTTACGGTTGTGGTAGTATTAATTGTTTTCTTGGGAATTCAATTCCAAAGCAGAATTTTCGCTTTGGTATTCATTGCTTTGCCTATTTTATCGTACCTGCTTCAAAGTAATATTTTTTTTGAAACGTGGCAACAGATATTTGATTTCAGGTTTGTTTGTTTGTTTCACTCTCTCGTATACGAAGTATACAAAGAGAAAATATTGTAATCGTCAAAAAAATTCGAACTCGAGATTTTGACGAATCTCCACTTAGAAAGTATATGAGAAAGTTTAGGGGAGACCACTCCCGCTGGTTTATGTTTACGTTCACCAGTATTGCTTCGAACATATTAATCTTGATATTTTAATTTATATTAGCAACATATAAAAACATAATATAAAGACTCTAGAAAGCTCTTTTTGATATTTAGCAGCCACTTTTCTAAAACCCGCTTTAACCAGTTCTGTTTCTAATGAAATCAGTTCAAGTAGCGTAGGCTGTGCTTATCATCCATAAGCACATATATTGATTTTGTGCAGTGACTTCATATTCTTTCTTCTTAGTGCATGTAATTGTTGGATTTTGTGCAGTGACTTCATATTCTTTCTTTTTATTGCATGTAATTGCTTGGATTTTGTGCAGTGACTTCATGTTCTTTCTTCTCAGTGCATGTAATTGTTGGATTTTGTGCAGTGACTTCATATTCTTTCTTTTTAGTGCATGTAATTGCTTGGATTTTGTGTAGTGACTTCATATTCTTTCTTCTCAGTGCATGTAGTTGCTTGGATTTTGTATAGTGACTTCATATTCTTTCTTCTCAGTCAATGTCATTGCTTGGATTCTGTACAGTGACTTCATATTCTTTCTTTTCAGTGCATGTAATTGTTGGATTTTGTGCAGTGACTTCATATTCTTTCT
>BGPR01035268.1:0-16058 GCA_013235015.1 Araneus ventricosus | reverse complement strand
ATAAAATAACTCATCTGCCCAGGAATGAATTTAATTTAAAAAACAGGAAAGATATTTTTTAACCGTTCTTGTTTAAATCAGAAGAACCGTTTCTAGATTATAAGCTAGAAAAAAATTAGAAATAGTAGTGTTATTAGAAAGTCGGATGCAACAAATTTAAAAACTAACATTTTAGATAGTGAAACTATTCTTTTTAAAATCCTCAAAATTCAGTAAATTTACGTTGAAATTCAGGCAACTTCATTTAGAACGGAAATCGCGTGCTCTTTCGATGAATCTATCTATTTTGTCGTACAGTATTCAAGAACCATTCTATTGAAGTGTTGCAGAAAATCAGCAAAACAACACACAACCCATTCATCCAAAATTCTAGATTGGGAATTTAAAATTTCGGCTAGTGCATTCAGTCACCATTACGACTACTTGTACAAATTTCATGGCTGCAAGTACGATGGATTCGTCCTGGACCTCATGAACGCACACACACACAAACATTCCCTTTTATAAAGTATGGATCTTGTCTGCCCAGCACTGTGCATGCCGTAGAAACTTTTTCTCATGAATAAGTTATTGGCAACTCGGCTGCAAGTCATTTCTTAAAGTAATCATTAAAATTACCATGAAATAAATAGAAACTCTGCCAAGAATATCATTCTAGTTTAGAAATCAACGCAAATATACTTAGCCTTCGCGAAATTTCTTTAGCGACAGTCTTCCGGAACGCAGCTTTCAATTTGATTGGATGAAGGGTCAGGTGACGTCATAACCTTCGGAGCTTTTTGTCATGTTCTAAGAATTTTTTTTCATTTTGTTGAAGTCCTGATTCGACGGGCAACAATTTTTTTTATATTCTTTTTGGATTAATGTACTCTGTACTGTTTTTCTACATGTTATTATCGCGGAAAAAATAATCGGGAAAATCTATAATGTGTATCTTCTGTTTTGAAAACTTTTTCGTGTCATTGTGGGCGATTTTTTTTTATTTTGTTGAAGTCCTGATTCCACGGGCATCGCCGTGCGCGTACTGCTAGTTACTAATATAATAGCCCAGATCTGTCTCTCGGTAACGCTCTGACGTCACCAACAATAAAACTCGCGCCATAGCACTGAGACGTTAAACAGCATTATTTCATTGTCAGAGAACCTAAATTTCAGTAATTTTAAATTTAAAAGAGTAATTGTCATTCTAATTTCAAATTTAATAGCTCTAAAATAGTGAAATAAAATTTGCTATCCATTGATATAAAGTTTTAAATTGTATTAATCATATCTTTCAAATTAATTTCCGTTTTTTTAATAGAAAGTAGTAAATTACGTCAGTGGTGTATATCATGTGCGTGATATAGTTTGGACGCGACGATGCATTCGATTATTTATTGCAATCGTGATGATATAATTTGATAATATTTTTAGGCAACGTTTGACAAGCAGAGAAGGTAGGTTTCTATCAAATTTTGAACAAAATCTGTCTACGGGAAGTCGTCTGTCTGTCTGTCCACTTTCATGTGAACACTATAATTCAGAAACTTGAATAGCTAGTTGGATAAAATTTGGTACACAGATTTATCATCATGAAGTAGGTCCGTATAAAATTTTGGGCCAAATGTATCAACGGGTTGACTGTCTGTCGGTCTGTATAATCGCAAACTTGTGAACACAATAATTGTTTAACATAATGATATAGATATATGAAATTTGGTATGTGGCCTTCTAACCATAATTTTAGATTTGTATCCAATTTTTGTTTCAATCTGTTAAAACAAAGTTGTTCAAATTGCATATTTGGTACAAAATGCACATTGAGACTGTGTGTTGGCGAGTCTTTCGCTTATTTTACTCAAATTAGTATGGTTGGCTTTTGACCTTGTGGATCTACGAAGGAAATTTTAGCGAGCAGCAAACACGCGCTTCGGAAATTATGGAAACCCCCTAAAATGAAACTTCGTTCTGACATTCTCCAGATGGACGCCTGTGATTAACCAGAGGTATGGTGAAATCTTGTGTGATATCTGTAGTAAGATTTCGTACTCAAAACCGTTAAATAAAGTTGTGGTACTTCAGCGCGCGTAAAAATTGCGAACATACGCATTTTTTTTGCAAAATATTATGTTTTTGGGAATTCATAAATTTTATAAGTTTCATTGTAAATCGCCATTCATAATTTTTTTCTCAAAATAACCAGGCCTTGGATAAATACCCAAAAAATATTTACCCACCCACTGCGTGTTTACCCACTCCACATTACTAGTCGTATGCGAGAAACTTTCGGGGAGGCCACTCCCTTCTGAAATGTTTCGAGTGTAAAACGAATTTAAAACTCTCTTTGTAGGTTACAGTTATGTTCTTTATTAAAGTTAAAATTGCATTTTTAGGTCGAGCGTTCACCATAGCCTAGAGCAGTGGTGGCGAACCCATGACCCGCGAGACAGACACTGACCCACGAAGGCTTTTTTTAAATGATCCACGCGTTGATTTTTACAGACTTATTTTTTATATCATATAAGAGAGAACAGATAATCGAAAATAATTAAAAATAAAGTATACATATTTTATGTCGAATTTATAAAAAAATATTTCCAATTGGATGTCGGCTTTTTTGATGTTGATCTATATTTTTTGCTCTTCACTTGCAAATGTAAAAGTTTTGAAACAAAACGGAAACTTAATTTCTTCTAGAGAATTTTAAAACTGAGAAAGAAAGGGTCAACTATCAAGTTTTACTCTTAACAAATTTTCGGCGTTTCCGAATTATTGGTATCCTTTTTTCCAGTTGATCTTCTTCAACCTTCTCTTTCCAGTTGACGTCATTGACTTAGTGGCCCACTTTTAGTTTAGCTTAGTTATATAGGATTCCCACTTATATCCGTTACACCCCCCTTAACTTCTAAACGGTGACAGCTTAGGCCATAAAGTTTGTGTCTAGGTATAGTAAAAAGGCTATGCGCTATTCGATGAGACAACTTACAACGCCATCTATCGGCAAATTTCGGAATTAGCGGTCCTATCTCGTAAACTTGTGGGAGATATGAGAAAAAAGTCAATTAGAAAGTTGTAGAGCACTCTTGATTTAGTACGAAAAGATACCTTGCGCATATTAACACTCAAAACAGAATGCAAAAAATGAACATTTGTTTGATTGTGATTTTCAACACTATGGCGTTGTGAAACGCGAGCGAAGCGTTAAAAGACCACCTTACGGGCTAAATACCAGCCTGTGTTGTGGCGCAGGGAAAACGCACGCGATTTGCATTCAGGAGGACCCCTCCGCCAACATTGCAGGATCTTCGACGACGCATTACTGATGCTTGTGCCTCCGTAACACCTGCCATGTTGCACAGTGTGCAGCGAAAACTCCAGTCCAGAGTGTAAATGTGTATGGTGGCTAACGGAGAGCATTTTGAGCAATATAAACAAATGATCCAGAAGACAGGGGCTTGTCTCAGTTTCTTTCCTCCACTCTTTATGACATGACAATTTTCGAAATCGTGACCAAACAAATGTTCATTTTTTGCAGTCTGTTTTGAGTGTTAATGTGCGCAAGGTATCTTTTCGTACTAAATCGAGAGTGCTCTACAACTGTCTAATTGACTTTCTTCTCGTATCTTTCACCGTTTACGAGATAGGACCGCTAATTCCAAAATTTTCTGATAGATGGCGTTGTAAGTTGTCTCATCGAGTGGCGCATAGCCTTTTTACTATACCTAGACACCAACTTTATGGCCCAAGCTGTCACCGTTTAGAAGTTTGGGGGTGGGGTAACAGATATAAGTGGGAACCCTGTATTTACGTCCCGTTTTGCTGCAACTCGTGGGCTATTTTGGGACGGACATCGTAATTTTTAACGGCGGTCAGATGACGAAGACGACACCTGAGATAGCATCCCCTTCTCCAAACTTCCGCACCGCACCAACGTGAGGACATTTGGCTCCGACGGATTTAACGTGCACCAGACTCGCTTGTGAAGGTTCTTCGGTGGAATCGGGTTTCGAACCTGGAATATTCCGACACCGGGGTCGAGACCTTACCACCACGGCCCTAGTGACCCCCGGGTTAGTGTTAAAAAATAATGATCAAAATTTGATTTCCACTTCTCAAAAAGTTTCGCTATCACTGCTCTAGAAGCTGATCAGAGACCCCATAGACTAGCACCGCAAGGTAAATGAAAACATAGCACATTAATAGTAAAACATTTGTATTGTGACAAAATCGTCTTGTGGGTGTACGTGAATGCAGTCCAATAAGCAGGATTACAAAAAATAAAGCTCTTTATTTTACAGGTATTCTAAGCAAACAAACGTAACACAAGTATTAAAACAGCACTTATAAAATTTGACAACAGAGATTACTGTTAAATCTCAACACAGCGCTCAAAGGTTTCCTATTAGCTCACCAGCTTGCTTGCAGATCGAGATCCAACTGACTCTTCTTGGCTTGAGAGCTTGCCTTTATACTTTTCAACAGGAAGTGTCTTCATTACGTAGGAAGTGACGTAATCTCTAGAAAGTTCATGAAACCAGTAGAAATAACTTGAAAGTTCGAGGTCCTTCTAGAAAATTATCTTTGTAGCCAAGGTCGCCAAATTTATCGCCAATATTAGCATCTCAGGGAAACGACTTTATAGCTTTGTGACAATATCAACCAGTAGATAGGTTTAAAAATGATTAATAATAAATAATTAATTTATAGGCCTAGCGCTTTCTCGAGTACGCGATTATTTCTGTGTAGTACAGTACGTGTTTTTTGGATTTGCGATTTCAGAGGTATTTTGGATAACCCGAGTTCTTTTAACCGGAGTTTTAATGTAAGCAAGAAAGTCGATGGGAGAACACTACCGCTGTTTTCTATAACATTCGTACATTTTACTTCTGATTATTAGATGAAAAAATCTTTAGATAACTTGTGCAAATTTATGATGCAATAGTGAAAGAGTCTAGGCACGTGATTTTGTGTGTATGTGTTTCTAAAAACTCTCAACAGATAATAAAATTGATGTTAAAGTAGTACTTTACAAATTATCTAAGTATTAAAATATCACCAGTTTTCTTTAAAAGTATTTTGAATTTATTTAATAACGAACCATGTTATTATAAGGATTTTAAATTATTTGCTCAAAATATAAAGGGAACTAGAGGGGACCGAAATAAGCAGTTTTTGTTATGGAATGTGTAACAGAAATGGTGCGTTGAGATGGTAAAGGGCGATGATGCGACGCTCAGGTACGCTTAACATCCTCACTTCTCAACTTTGTGTGCATAATTATTCATGCAAAACGAGATCACGCACCTGCCAGGAAAGAGTCTCCATTTATGCTTGGATGAGTACACAATACTGTTACGATATTGTACAACAATGCAAATACAGTAGAACCTCGATTATCCGACCCTCGTTTTACCAGAACTCTCCGTTAACCGACGTCGGTTTCCTGACATTTTTTTTCAGCGTCTATTAGCCGAAACTCTTTTAAACGACACTTTCTGCTAACCAAAATCCATTTTTGAAGCTTTTTTTTTTGCTTTCACATTCCTTATGTATGCAAGCGTTCTTTCCGAAATACGCGAGTACAGATAAATATTTTGGTTCCCCTTTCTTAGAATTCTTTTGAAATTAGCTCTCCCGCCATCCCCTGTGCACACGTCCCTGTTCTAAACAAAAACACTCTCCAGCATTTCGAAATTTGGAATGCCGTATTTCCAAGTGCCACAACAATCGAATGCTATGGAGTCAATACACGGTCACGTGTCTACTCAAAATGGCCGAAGCTGCGCATGTCATCTAAGCGCTAATCCGCACCACTTTTGCCAATGGGTCTGCAGTTAACAACTTCCGCCGCGCTACGAAACGGAAGTATTATTTACGTTTTAGTTGCTTTACTTTTCAATCTTATTTCTTTCTATATTTGAATCAAAATTAGATACTGCAGTGTAATTGGATGCTCTAACAATAAACATAACAATATCAGCTGTTTAAGATTGACCGCTGGCTGTTGCCGGATAGTCATGTGTCAATGGATGTGACGTCACATACATAAAGTCCATTAACGTTACGGAGAGACTCTCAATAGATCCGCAGAAGTCTCTAAGCGCTGTCATTTTTGAGTTGACACGTGACCGTGAATTGACTCCATTACACCCTCTGATTGTAAGCAAGCGCAGGGAACAAGATGATGGCAAGAAGATGATGATGAAGGCGAGAATGGTTCCCAAGTAAAGATTAGTAACTAAGATGCTTTTTAGTGTTTTTCAAAAGGCCTTGCTTGGCTGGAACAACAAGAACAGTGTGATTCCTCTGAACTAATGATTTAAGAAAACTTCGTGACAGAGCTGCACGACAAAGGATGACCAATTTACGCCAGATGAAGCTTCCATTTAAATCATTGTAACTTTTTTGTTTCAAAATAAATTTTTATGTATAATTTGAATTTAGATATTTATTTAGCAGTTTAAATAGTCATAATAGGAGTTCGATAACGATGTTACATATTAAACTAGATGTTTATTGAAAAATTCTCTATTATCCGATGTTTGTTCGGTCCCAATTACATCGGATAATCGAGGTTCTACTGTATTTAACAATTTCGTGAAAATAAGCTCTTTTTTTTGTGCTGCTAGGGTGTAATTAATATATTTGAACCGAATTTGGTTTTAAACAACAATAATCAGCATTATGTGTAAAAAACAATGCTAGAAATGAAGTTATCATGAAATCTTTCTGCAGCTTTAAAGTCGGTCATTCATGGTCGTTCCACGCCATTCCATTTTTAGCCCATTCATTTAGGCAGGTTATTCACGACCTCTCCACACCACGCAAATTCATCCACTGTCAGCCACTCCGATCCCCGACTCTCGCCTTATCCAATTTCCACTGTAAACCATGCCCCAAGTCTCCTCCTTCCCCTCAAATAGGGCCTACTCCTGCCGCATTTATGGCTCAACAGTCCAAATGGATTGATGGATATTGGGACAAATTGGATATCCAACCAATTCTAATCGGTTTTTCACATTTACGATCGGCTTTGGAGTGGGACGGTCAACTTTGAGTGACGTGGAGAGGTCGTGAATGAACAGCCTAAGTCGCGCAAAATCAAATGTTGCGTTATTCGAAGGTGATGCGGTCACTCTATGAGTGTTCTGTGGATGTCCCCGATGTACTATTGTGGAGGAAGTTTGGAGAGCAAAAGATATTATACGACACTTCCAGGACATAGTTCGATATTCTGAATGGCGTACAATATCGTGAAAATATCGTAACAATATTGTAAAGTATCTTGTGCTATTTGGAGTAGTGCAGGTGTCTTCCTCGTCATCCGCCCCATTTCGAAATTATGAGGTTTGTCCTTATATGTCTGAATATAAATTTAAAGACTGGGTTCTAATCTAATCAAACAACTGCAGCTCGTTATTGAGCACAGAATAGGGGTGTAGTGGAGCCGGAACGCACCGGAATGCCGTTCCGGCAATGCTTTTTTTTTACGAGAAATAAGACAAAATTGTGAAAACGTCCTTGAAACAGCGCGATTTTTGTCATCCAGGTTAGAGCATTCCGGCACTGCTTTATAGCATCCCGGCACTACTTATTTTGCGATTACAACACTGGCAAAGAATGTTCCATATGAGGCTCTGAGAACCACAGTGGACTAACCCACACTGCATGTAGCCCACGCCGCCCCCCCCCCGGGGGGGGGGCCAGCGGGCTGCAGCCCCCTCCGCAGTGCTAAACCAAAATTTTTGATTTTATTTAAAATCATTGCAACTATTTGTTCTTAATTTTTATTTAAAAATAATAATAATAAAATCGTGGCAACATTGCTTTCTGGCTTCACAGCCTCGAAAATTTTCCTACTTTTCTAGTCATTCCACTTGTACTTGTAGCGTTGACGCGGTCGAATTTATTTTTTGGCTACTTATTTCACCGTATTTTTTATTAAATTATCGAAAGTATTGTAGTGTTCTTTATGATTTTTACTGTCAGGAGAGGAAAGTCTGTAAAGGTCTGTTTTGGCTTACATAAGCCATGAGGTTCGACATTCCTCACGAGGATACAAAATTTTTATGACCTCAGACCCCGCCCCCCCTCAAACCCGAATCCTGTATTCCCCACTAGGTCCATGTCCCTTCCCCAAATAGTATAAAAGTGATGTCAATGTAATGTAAAATATCTTGCCTTTGGTCTGTTTCATTCTACTAATAATACCCATGAAAGCGTCAGCTATAATCAAGCCATCGGTTATAATAGCGAAACAGTATTAAAGGTTTCGGTTTAATTTCCAGTTCGCAATAATATAATGGCTATTAGGATCGATGTGCATGACAAGCGATGCATGCAAACGTTCTGCTATTGATGTGACAAGGAAGGTTGGAGAGTTGGGTGCCATTTCAGTTGTGCATCTTCTTCGCCATTGAACCACTAGAAATTAAGAGAACTATGACCTGCAGCTCTGGAGTAGATTAAAATCGGACCACTCCAGTAGCACAACAATATTGTAAAATATTTTTGGCAATATTGAACAATATTGTGAATACCGGGGAATTCCAGGTGCTGTATCTAAATTTTTAAAAGTTTTGTAAACATAAAATTTTGGTACAAACATATTAGTTTTAGTTTAATAATCCATATTATTTAAGATTTTATTTGAAAAAATTCAATGGAATAATTTTTTTATTAAAAAGTCGAATACTGTATAACACTGTGTAAACAATATTGCAAATTCTATATTCCCACAATGTTAATCAATATAGTAGTGACAATATTGAAAATTCTACATTTAACAAAGTTGATCAATGTAGTGGCGACAATATTGTGAATTCCGCTTTTAACAATATAACACAACGTTTTATTATTCCGTTGTTTTTTTTTTACCTGAAGTGACCATTCGACCTGGATAAGTTCGCATATGTCTGGTTTTGATGTTTTGTCTCTGTTTTAAAAATCATCCGATTTTTAATAAAATCTCCTAGGCTTTCCTTCTTTTTATTAATTCAATAAATCAATGATAATTTGTAAAAAAAATAACTTTTTTTATAAATTTTTTTTTTGAAAAATTCTCCATCTTTTTACTAAATATAGAACTCGCACTTTAAAGAAAACTATATATCGCCTTTTTCTTAATGTAGAAATTAGAAATTTTAACGTTTATAAACAAAATTAACTTTCGGAACCTGGCTAGAGTGAGAATTCCATTGCCTCAGAACGTGGAGTGAATTTTCGCTCACAGAAACAGAATGGAATCGTCACGTTCTTTACAGAAATTCCAGGAGGTCGACACCTATGGTTGCCCGATCAATTGTTAGCAAAGAAAGGAACTACATTTTTTCCTTAAAAAATTCACCCAGGCGCCCGAAAACGTCTGATTCCGGCTTCTGTCGAACGGGCGGTTTGAGGCGGGATAGGGCTCATAGGGTTAAACCCAAAAACCGTCAATGTTTGTTTAAAAATTAATAACTTACATTTTGTCCCATTTTAAAGTAATTACTTTTGAACCCTAATTTTATAGTTTATTCTACTAGCAAAACGTAGTTATTGACGAAAATCTCTCTCTCTCTCTTCGACTTCAAATCATATTCTCAACTCAACATTTAACCCTCTCATACCTAGCCGGGCGGTTCCGGGCGGTCTACAAGTTTTGCCTTAACACCTAAGACGGCCGGTTTGAGGCGCTTTCCTTCGCTTGAGGGGTGGTAGGGTAGAAAGATGGCTTCATTGATAAGCGCGGTTGGAGGTCCAATTATCCTTGTCGGGGTCTTTCCCACAGCCCCTTTGAGTTCCCCTGAAGCGGAGGGAGGAGAATTCGACGAAAAAGTTTATTGCGAACTGACAGCGTTTACATAGGTTTTTTCCCTTTACAAGCTTTTTCCGCACATAATAGGAAATATTTTATAGCTGAATTCAAGAAGAAATCTTTTCCATTCTACTCCTATTTTCACTTCCGTTATACGCGCGCGGAACATATTATATCCCTATTTTTCTTTCAGTTAAAAATTAAATAATGAACACCTGAGAAATTCAAAAAAGCGAAAAAATAAGTTTACGTGGCTATTTTAAATATTTTCATAAAGATTGCTATTAAGTAATGAAAAATCACAGCATTTTACATATGCTTTATTTAAATGCTCATCAGAGGCCCGATTATAGCATTTTTGATAACATTTTGTATTAGTTTCGTAACTGTTTCTCCCGTAATATTTCTATATATCTTTATTTTACATTAACTTTGTTGTTTTTTTAGTCCTGTGTCTTTGATTCTAAAAATAACGTTCTCTTTTTTTATGTCCACTGAAAGGTGGACATTGGGCGGAACTGCATAAAATCTGTATTATAATATCTATCCAACAGAGATTTTCGATGGCATCAATTCTTTTTATACCCTTATCCATATTTTTTCGTTTAAAAATTACAGTGGATTAATTAAAGAGGTGCTTTAAATATTGTAAAAATATAAAACATAATCCAATGTCAAGTATTTCTTGAGACATCATTTTTCCAGAATAACGAATTTAGAACATCAACTTTTGTTTGTCATATTATAAAATCTAACAATTTCTCCTTTTTTGATTCTTACCACCTGTCACTTCGTATAGAAACTGAAAAATGCATTGTAAATAATTTTGAAATACATTTAGCGTCAGATTGAAAGCCAAATCTTCAAGACTTAACTTCTCGCTTCTTTTTTGGTAAAAATTATTTGAGTCATGTCCGTTTATTTAAAGGAATTACATAGAAGCAAATTATTTTATATCTCTGTTAAAAGATTTTTAGAAAGTTCGACAGAAAAAAACCAGTTATCCGATTTTAACCCTCACAGGGGCGGTGGTTTTGACCAGGGCTGTCAAAAAATGTGAGCGCCATGGGAAAAAGTAATTTGGCGCCCCGTCAGAACCATAACCAGGAATTTTAAAGCCTATATCCCAACGAAAATGTCTACCTAATAGAGTAATTGAGGAACAAAAAAAAAATGGCACGAAAATGTCTACCTAATATAGTAATTGAGGAACAAAAAAAAAATGTCACCTGTTTTCCGACTGTCGCTTTTCAATTTTGTTGATCTTTGTCTTTTCAAAACAAGATTTTGTAAGAGAGCTTCTCTAATACGTGTTACTTCTGTTACAATCATAGTTTATGATTTGTTAACAGATTGACTGAGTATGATTTTTTTTTAAATGATATAGATGTTTATGCAACATTACAAAATCTCTGGCTCTAGTTACAAGCCCTAACCATAGCTTTACTTTTAACTTATTTAACATTATAATTAATTTTTTCACTCAAAATTATAATAAATCAATATAGTAAATTTTTAGGCCCCTTTGGATCAATGGCACCCCTGAGCCCATTGGATATGGCTCTGGTTTCTACAGAAAACCACCTATTTAAGAATTTTTAACGTAGGCAAATTTCCACTTTATGTTCATTTATTTGATGAAAATAAGCTTTCAGATATTCAATAAGGCCAACTAAAGGCAAAAAGAGTCCTCTTTTTTCATGGTTTTATGTAGGGATAAACTTTGTTTTCCCAGAGGAAAAAAAATAAATTTCTTTGTAATGAATTTCGCAAAAATGGGACTAGTTACTCTGTCGAAATTTCTATCTTTTTTTCTGTATGCTCTTTTTTTCAAAATTGACAAAACCGAAAAAATATGAACGAAATTTTGAAATGTATTGTAAATTATTGAGAGGGTTTCGACGAGAACCACGCCCGCGTAGAGCCAAGATTTCCGCGCTTTGGTTGTTTCGCCGATATAAAGAAATATATTTGTTATAAAACTGATAAGATCATCAATTTGGAGAACAAGTTGACAGAACTTAGAAAGAAGGACAGATGTTCGTACTCTATCAGTGAGAATCTCCAGTATCTCATTTGTAGTTTTCGACAAAGGAACGAAGAAACACTCTTTTATGAAAGAGAGCCGTTTACAACCGACAGTAGTTTACGGTATTGTCCCTTTACGTGAACAGCTAACACTGTGTTGCGCACCGGGGTACTTGCATCGGCATTTATCGCGCGCTGTACAATAAGTGAAAGGCGAACGGCGCCACATAAGCTGTATAAATACTGAGTTCCTTGCTCGAATGCCATACTGAAAATTTTTGTTCTTTCTTGTGCTGCTGTTTTTGATTTTCTACGTTTTCCCAATCAATTTCGGTATTATTAGTTTAGTATTTAATTTCATTCACTTTTTGCATCTTCATTATGAGTAAAAGGAAGCGTGAGCTTACTAAAGAAGAAATCGAAGCAATTTTATTGGCTTCCGATGACAGTGTCAGCGACCTTTCAAGCGAAGATGATGGCTGGCCAGTAGATGATTCCTTAGCTGATGTTTCGTTTATTTTGAACAATGATCCTGGAGATGAAACAGACGAGGATCAGGCGAACGATGAGGAGGCAGCAAATAGTGCTTCAACCTTTAAACCGTCTTGGACGGAACAGATGGAAAATGGGCAAATTGATCTAAAACAGCATCAAAAATATGGCGGAGGCCCTAAGCACAATTTACATGTTGGATCTGAAGCAGGGGACTATTTTAAAATGCTTTTCACGAATGATATGTGTGAAAAAATTCGTGAAAACACAAACAAATATGCAGAATTTGTAAAATCCGCTACCATTGACAAATGGGAACCTATTGGTATCAAAAAATGGCGATGTAAGCCAATTGAAGATATTGAGGAACTCTTCAGCTTCATAGCCATAATACTCATTATGGGAATTGCCAAACTACCTAGAATAAAAGATTACTGGTCGTCTAATCCTATGCTTGGAAATGATAAAGTAAAACGTACAATGGCAAGGGACAGGTTTGTGGACATCTACAGATTTTTCCATATTTCAGATCGGGAAAATGAAGTTTCACCAAATGATCCGTCATTTTATATGATGCGAAAGTTGGATCCTTTCATGTCATGTTTGCGGTCTAATTTCCAGATGCATTTTGAACCCTATCCCCATTTATCTGTAGATGAAGCGATGGTTAAGTACAAAGGCAGATTAGGCATAGTGCAATATATGCCTAATAAACCGGTAAAAAGAGGAATAAAAGTGTGGGCTTTATGTACGTCTTTCTTCGGATATGTGTACAACTTCGAGCCCTACTGTGGTAAAAGAGACAAACTTCCAAGGAATGATAATGGACTTGGATATAGTGTTGTGACTTTTTTAACTAAAAATCTTTCAAAGGGACATCATATATACATTGATAGGTTCTACACAAGCGTTGTGTTGATGAAAGATTTACTTAAGAGCGGAATCTACGCTAGTGGAACTGTAAATACAAACCGAAAATATTTACCGACAAATATAAAAAATGTAAAACTTGCAGATAATGGCTCATCAAAATGCTTCCAGTGCATTGAAGAGCCGAATTTAACATGAACTGTTTGGAAGGACAAAAAGGAAATTTTTCTTCTTTCTATATATAATGGTGCGAAGAACGAAATTACAACCATCAAACGCAGAATTGGAGGAAATGTGTCCTATGTAACCTGCCCGAAAGTTATTGCAGATTATAATAAGTATATGGGCGGAGTTGACTTAGCAGATCAGTACAGAAAATATTATGATATCTCAAGAAAATCACGAAAGTGGTGGATATACATGTTTTGGTATTTATTGGATGCTACTGTCAATAACGCATACATAATCTATTCGACGACGAATTTTGCTTCAGAAAAGAAATCTAAAACACCCTTAGATTTCAGAATGTCTTTGATAGAGGCGATATTGAAAGAAAAGAGAATTGTTGAAACAGGTCCACAAACTATTGTCAAAAATAAGTCTCATAAAAGAATAAAAATAGACGGGAGAAAAAAAAAGATGCATACGTTGCATTTCATTAAAAAGAAAAACAATTTCAAATAGAGCAATTGAGAGTTCATGGACTTGTGAAATTTGTCAAGTTTGTTTATGTGTGAACTGTTTCGGTCCTTATCATAATGAGCATCATTAGATTTTTATTTTACTATTGTTTGTTCTTTTTATGCTTTAACTGTTTATTGTCAATACTCCTCCCTGTATGCTAGCTGCGAATATGTTTTTTTATTTGTTGTATTTTACTGTGTTAATTTGTGACTTCCTGAATTCTTTTCCACTTCTTTTCTTTATTATTATTATTTTATTTTAATATTACATAACTATTAATCAAGAATTTGCGTATATGAAAGTTTGAAATTGTGTTAAAAATGTGCATAGGTTATTTTATCCTTTATATTATGAAACAGTGTACCTTGTATCGAATTGCTGTACTCGAATATCGACTTTGAAAGCATTCTTCGGAACTGCTAGTGGCTCGTAATTTATATGTCCACAAGGAAAGGTCAAATTACTTATTATTTTACTACCCTTTTTACTACTAAATGCACGTATACAGCATTGTGGTGAAACATAATATTTTAATTATAAAATGTATGATATCTATTTCATCTTATCTTATGTTCTCAATCAATAATTTTTTGAAGTATCTATAGAACAAGAAGAAATTGTTTCTATTTTTCATGGATGACTTGCAGTATTTAAATCTCACCTAAATCGGCTATTATTGGGACGTCCCATATTGAGAGAGAACATTGATATTATATATAAATTGTATTGAGCTATGCATAAATTAACATTTTGTTACTGAATGAGCTGAAATATGATTTTCTCATATAATTTCTAAAATATATCTTTTGGTAAAATTAAGTGAAATTAAAATTGACAAAAAATTTTTAAGAATGCATAAATTATTTTGGAAATGTTTTTTGATTTATGATATCCCAAATTTCATTTATTTAACATATTTTCTTATTTCAGTAATAAATGAAACTTTAAAAACGTATTATCTCATCTTTTCCTAAATTATTTCGCAGAATAAAAAAAGTAAACTTAATATATTATGGCATTTTATCTACATTTGACAAAATATTGCTTTATTAATAGTTTTAAAGCTTAAAAAATAAAAAAATAAGGGTCATTTTGAATTGGATATCTCAAAATTTATTTAATATATTTAGAAGAAAACATTCATGCATGCATGTTTGGAAATATAATACACGGATTATTTTTAAAACATTCATAGTTCTGTGAAAAATACTGCACAGACCTCATAACGTTAATTTATAGGCAGAAAATCAGCACGAAAATGAATTTGCAAACAGCTTCATAATAAAGTAAAATGAAGTAAAATTCTTATGTTAAAAGCCAAAGAAATCTGTTATTTTCGATGTGTGGTATTTTCCCGCATTTAATTTATTTAACGGATTTTCTTCATATTTATTGAGAATTAGAGTTTTTTGAAATATAACACAGACACTTCTTAAAAAGAAGTAATACGGTAGGAAACTATATTTTATAATCAGAAAATCATAATAAAAATCAATAAGTACAACACTCAACTGAAGTAAAATTCTTAAGCTAAAAGAAGCAGGAATGTATTCGAAATGTATTTCGATGTGAGATTTTATTTATTAAAAATCGGAATTTTTGAAAATATAATGCAGAATGTTTCGAATTATAAAATAATTTCTTTAGAAAAACAACTCTGCCACTTCTCAGTAATATAATAAAAAACCCCAAATAATATTTTATAATAAGGAAATAAGCCAAAAAAAATCAGTGAGCAGAAAGCATTATACTGAAAAAAAATTGTGGAAACGAACAGAAGATTCTCATATTGAAACGTAAAGACAAACTCTCGATATGCCTTTCGACCCTCGCGGAAGACCGCGAGGAAGTCAATCAAAGCAGAACGCTGACAGCTTTATTACCTTGAACAGCGGGGAGTGGAGTGGTGGGGTAAAGGCCACCCAGAATGGGATAGTCCATTCCATGTGATATCCTCTCAGAAGTCTCCGGTCTTAAAGGAGCTGGGAAGAAAAAGTCCCCTCGGGATTAAAGAGTTAAAAAATTGATGAAATCAAGAAAACAGCTTAAAATAAATCGTACAATCTATTAGCGCAATCTATCTTTTTCTCTACGAGTCTAGCTGGCTGAGTGGTTAAGACGACAGGTTTAGGAAGCGGGATGTCGGGGGTTGGAATCCGAGGTCCGAGGTTGTCTTCGTACTTTGTTTTTGCTATAGTTTGCAATGATG
>BGPR01035267.1:0-14118 GCA_013235015.1 Araneus ventricosus | reverse complement strand
GTAAAATTGATAGGAAAAAAAAGTTTGATCTTTTTTTTCCTATCAATTTTACGAAAATGCGCTAGCTACGAAGTAAAATATTATTGAATTTTTTTTTCTACAGACAATTTTTTGCAAACTTCGCAAAATCAAAGAATAAGGAGAAAAATTTAACACCTATTCGAAATTAATCAGGTGCCTTTTCACAATTTATAAATGTCTTGGACGTTATCGGTGTGATATTCAAAAACATTTTTGGGCCTTTTCATACCAAATATAAAGGAAATTTAACTAACATAAAACTGACACTTTACTGTTTTTCTTAAAAAATAAAATTATAGATCTAATTCAAATATATCATACAGCTTGGAAAATAAATAAGAGTCTCATTATTATCCATTAAAGTTCAGAATGAAAATAAAAACCTGTATATAAATCAGAATTTTATTTAAAAAAATTATACTTTACAAATCACAGCACACACACAAGATATTGTGATAAAACACACTGTCTAGCATGTGACGGTGGAGTTTGGAAATAATTCAATGCCTGAGACTACTATTATTATTAGAAGTACTGTCTTCAAACTCGTTAATAACGTGTCGGGATGCATTATAGGTTTGTAACACATATTAGTGGATTCTTGTCTCATAGCATCTATTAAAATTCAGCTCGCAATTGGCATAAGAGCTACCAAAAGCAATGTAATTCAGGCATTTAGATTTGATCACTTAATGAAGAATGCATATTAGCAAAACTATAAAGCTCAAGGAACTATTGCATAAATACAGTATCATTGAAGTAAGCATTGATATTTTCTTAGAAATGGTTTTGTGTTCTTACATTTTAAAAAAGAAATAAACATTTTCACTGACTATTGAAATAAACTTAAACTGCAGATGTTATCAGACTCTTAATAAGATAACTAAAAGTCTGTTAAGATCATTAGTTGATATTATTCTTTACGTTTCCATGTAAACCAAAATTTTCTCTAACAAAAATACAAAATTTTAAAACATAAAAAATAAAATTTTCATTCCTTTTCTTTAACATTTGTTTCAATGTTTGTTCAGAGTGAGCAAAAAATAAATTGAATAATAATTATTTGAAAAAATAATTGTTTTTTTTTTCGGAATTTATTTCATTTTGATGAATTTAAAAGAAATTCTAAGTAGTGTAATATAGAAAACTCATCTAGAAAAAAAACTGCTATAGTTTTAAAAAATCACACCTAAACCTTAGTTATTTTTTTTCCAATTCAATGTTATATAACGAAATAAACAACCCCCCTCTTTTCTTATCACCCCAGGCTTCTCAAATTTTTCTATGCTTGAATGGGGTATTGAAAGAGATTGGGCAACAAAATCTATTTTACTTAACAATTCGATTAAAACATTGATGCATTGAAATAAAATCTTATATAACATAAGTGTATTACGAGAAAACACTTGAAACATAATACAATTTCAATCCAGGCTGACAAACATTAAACCGGACTTATACAGAATCCAAATTCGGACACACACAACTAGAAAAAAAAATCCAAAACTGACCTTCTTTCTGAAAGAAGACCTCAATGCAGATAGCGTTAAAATGCCCCAAGCTATAGGGGTGTGGGGTCTTGGATCCTGTGGTATCTCTAATTTGCAGTAAGTACATTCTTATCAGCACTCATTGTGTCGACCGCTACCCTACCCAGCTAATCAATCAAAATGTCAAACCACGGAAGGGGGAAGAAATTCGGAAAATTACGTTCATCTCGCTTTAGAGACAGTTCACAAGAGACATATATTTCAGTGCTGACCGCTTTCGGCGTATCTCTGACCACACGTTGAAATGCGTGTTATCCGCTTATGGGATAGTCCAAGGTCGACGTAGAAATACGTGTGAAACGCTCAGAGGGTTAAAATTGCGCCAATTCGATGCACGCACAAATTAGGAAAGATTCTACAAGACATTTAAGTGATAAGTTTGAAATCATCTGACTCTTTAAGCTCCTTTAATGTGATGTAAGTACCACTTGAATGTTTACATCTTGCTTCTATGCGATTTCTGAAACATATTATACATGCAATAGTATGCAACGACGTATAACAAATTTTGAAGTAACGTATAAATGAAGTATTTGAGTTAAAGTTGCATCTTATAATCCATAGCAAATTAGACCGAAAACATCAAATACTGTTGTTTATAAATCCTAATATATTGCATTGAATAGCAAGAACTCTGAGTAATAATTTGAAAAAGAAATTATATTTAAAAATACAAATATAAAAAATAGCGGCCCTTCTGAAGGAAAAAATCCTAAAAATTTCTTTGCAGAAATATTTTTTCCTCTAGGAATAAATAAAACAAATTAACATGCAATTTCCTTTTTTCTGTATTCAGAGAATTATCAAGTGTTTGAACAAAGATTTTCCTTTCTAACATTTATAAAATTTTAAAAGGTTTAAGTTCTGAATGTAAAAATGAAATTGTATTATTTAACGTGTAACGCAAATAGTATTGTAGATTGTTAGCAGAGCTGCAGGGATTACTTATCTAGGGTACGCTTCACGATTAGGCAATTGAAGTACATTCGTCTCTTAAAATCCTGACAATTTGATCAAAACATATAAATAGTTTTGTTTTTAAATCAATAACTTTAGCTGGTTAATAAAACAAGTCACAATTATGATTATTTTGTTATGTTATTTTAAGCTATTAAATTTAAGTTAAGCTTGTATCTGGACAAGTTTTCCTGTAGTTACAATTAGAAAAATAAATATAAATGCCGCAAAATTTTTAATTCTCCGATCATAATTTTTTTTATTGTAGCCAGACAAATAAATCGTTTTATTAAACCTCGTAACTAGAAATGTAAAATATATTTATAAATACAATTTAGTTAAGCATTTGAAATTCCGTAATGTTTTATGCTTTTGTGCATTCATGGAAGATAAAATCTTTAACACATTTAAAATCCAAAGCCGTGTGAGAAGTATTCTTGCCACTAACTCCATCAATATATATTCATGATAAGATAGTTTACTACTTCTGCCTACAGCTGGTCCCTATGAATTGATTCTCATTCCTTTTAATTATATCAATGTCCATGCTGCTCCCTCTCCAAACTACCACACCACATCAGCGTCCCCCTATGGTTGATTTATAGTGCAACGGGCCCAATAAACGACGGATCTTCAGTGGAATCGGTCTCGGATCTGAAGCCCTCCAGTCCAAGTTCCACCAGGCAGGGAGCTTATTATTAGGCCACAGCGGCCTCTACTCTCTATTCGTATAAGATGCTGTACAATATTGCTACAATATATTGCGGGATTTAGAATATCGAAAAATATCATGGAAATATCCTGTACTATCTTGTGCTAATAGGGATATTTCTAAATGACTTTAGAAAACGAAAATAAATAAATGAAAAACAAAAGTTTTGATCACATAATTATTTTAATAATTATGTGTATTAATTATTATTATTGTTATATTAGTTATGAATTATGATTCTGAAGAGAGGGTTGGTGTAACTTCCCGCCAAATGTAATAAAGGAGATCCACATTTGATAATAATTTATTAATTACTTAAATCAAATCACAAATGAGAGGAATATAATCTAATAGGTTATATGAATATCTTTTCTTAATAATTCATCTCCAATAGAAAAATATTTTTAAACACCACTTAAAGGGTTACAATATAGGTTGCGAGTCTACTTGGGATCTTAAAAATTTTCACAAAGCTTCATTCTGCGAGTTCTTAAAATTTTTAATTAAAATGGAGAAAATTATCTTTGCTTTAAAGATTTCATCAAAATTTGCTAAACATTTAAAGAAAGTGAATTTCGTTTTAATTAGTGTTCTAAAATTCTGCATTATTTTATTTATACTCCAGCTTTAAGGCAACATTAATTTTTCGCCAATAAAAATTAAAATTCTCCTCGATAAACTCTGAACCAGTGGCGTAGCGTAGGTTAAGGACTCTCAAGTTAGCGCTCATCTCATTGCTCCTCTCCACGCCCTGTCTTTGTGTTACTGCGCTAAACTATTCAGCCCCTTTCGCAGACAATGGCGGCTCGTCAGTTCAGAGACGACCAGTGCTGCAAAAATATTTTTCAAGAGAATACAGTTTTAAATATAATATTTTAAAAGCATCGTTGCTTCAAAATAGCCGAAAGCTTTTAATTATAATTATCTGAATTGTATTTTATAAAAAAATATTGACATATTTGTTTTTCAACGAGTATCTTATAACAGAAGAAAGCGAATGTCGTACTGTCTACTCGAGAAATTCTTCTTTTTTGACATCAATTTATTATTATTTTTATCTTGAGTAAATAAGAACTCTGTACATATATGCATGTAAGATTCAAGTTTAAGATAATTTCTAATTCATAATCACTACAATAACATCTAGGAGTCCATTCTGGACCTTCCACAAAACCATACTCAGTGGCGTCTTAAACTCGTTTCCCGTGCAACTGTTTCCTCTGTCTTCCCGTCACTTATTTGGAGATGGCACCGGAACAGTTACGAGGAGGCTGATTGCACGACAGCATTCCTTGTCATACCACCAGCCTCCATCCAGCCGAACATCTGGTTTACTACATATTCATGTATTAAACCAGAAAATAAGAACTAGAGAAATAAATATAACCAGTGGTAGCCATTATTGTGGACTTCTCATGGACTGTATTTAGAGACTGCTTTATTGCATTATTTTGTAATATTCTTTTTTTAGCTATCAATAAGTGGTGTGGGCATTGGTGAGTGGAAATGGGTAAGGTAGTTAGCGTTTCTTTAGCTGTTAGCGTTTTATATTCTGTTGGGGGGCCGTGGCGCCTCCTGCGGGTGATGATAGCATCCGCCTACGACTCCCCATTCATAGCGGTAAGTAGCCACTTCGGTCTTAAGTGCGGGAGCAGGCATTTTCGTTGGTTAGTGATGGTCATTGGCGAGCATAGAGAGGGAAGAAGAGAAAAGAATGGAGTTGATAACATGATTCGTGTGTTCCCCCAAATCGAAATTCAATATTTCAAACTCAGTTCTCCATTTTTTTCAAGGATAATCCTCAAGTGAAATAATCCATTACAATGAAATGCTCCTTACTTGGACATTCGTGCATCCTATAACTTGATTGATGTTGAAAATTAATAAAAAAAAACTCATAATGTTACAAGTACGTATTTTTTTATGTGAGAGTGTTTATGTATCTCATTCCCGAGAGCCATTTCTGTTCTGAACAAGGTTCTAATTCCATTTTTCTGTGTCCAAAAACATAGGAATAAAATATAATTTTCTTAATAAACAGTTTCTTGAATCAGTTATAAGAATTCGAAATCAGATTGCTACTGCTTAGTTTGAATTCAATTTAAGATTTAAGAGGAACGATGAACATTTCAAAAGAAAACTTTAGTTTGTTATAACAGCCTTTGTTGCTTCAAATCCTATAACTCTTTAATTCAAGAAAACTTTTAGTTTCGTTCAAAAGGGATACGTTATCATTTGATTTATCTAAAAAAATTCAGTAAATTTACCGAATTAACTGTTTAACTATTTTAATATAATGAAACTCTAATAATAATTCTTTATTAGAGTTTAGTTTCTGTATCCGCATATTAAACACATTTCAAGATAGTAAATGTTCAAATTGAGTATTTATATGAATATTGAAAGAAAATGAAAGGCTCAAAATAAGAAAAATCGTTAAAATAGTTGATACCTATAGAATGCGACCTCGTTTAAAACACAGCCAAGTAAAATTTGCAGTTTAGTTAACGATGGTTCTCATTGGATTTCACAGGGACCATCATCTGCATACCTTGAGAGGATGTAAAATTTGCAGCACAATTGGTTAGATCGTGGAGTGAAATTATTGAGCATTTGGAATTCTGGATTAAAGTGATTTAAAAAATAAAGAAGGCATTTAAGTCTTTTTAAAATATTTAATGGTAAGGAAAAAACAAAAAAAGACAATTTCTAGCGTCCGAAAACATTGTAACTAGATTTGTTTTAGGCTCGTCTGCCTAGTCTTCATCTGGCTTGATTAATCATAAGGCAATCTGTGGTTATGATTTTTATATGAATCAATTTACGAAAGATCGTCTGTCCCATATCCATTCAACTGTAATGATTAAAGGCGAAAAGATATAGGAAAGAGTTCCGTCTGTCTTTGGCAACTCATTACAGTACCATTTTGTACCTTTTGTTATTTCTTTTCAATGAAAAACTTTCCCAGAACAAAATTCACATATATTATGCCTGCCGTTATCATGTTAAAAATAACAAGAATGAAATAAAATAAAATTAAAAAAACTAAACACTGAGCAGCGAAGGCGGCAAAGTCATCAACAATTGAACGTGTAGAATTCACATGGTGAGAACGGGACTGGCCAACATTGTTTTTCAGAAATCGTTACTCTTGATAATTGCTAGCCGGAATAAACAGATTATCCTGAACGCAGAATTATTGATAAATAAACTTACAAATAATTTCGAATGAATTGAGACATTTCAGATTATAAAGATTCAGATCAAATATTCAATTGTGTTTACAAAGTTACCACCAGTCTCTTAATATGAATATTTTCAATTTAAATTTTAAAAATGCTCATCCTTGAATCAGCAAGAAAGTGAAAGCCTTTTTATATATAGCTTCGATTTTTTTATATCCGGGCTGGTTAAAACGAATTAGTTTAGTCATATGGATGATTTATCAAAACTTGAAAATTACAAATGCGAAGTGCACTTTTCTATGATCGGATTAATATAATTAATGGCCGATTGAAGGACAACGGTTATTGCAAAAATATAAATACGAGACATTACGGTGAATATTTATTTATAAATTTTTATATAAATAATTTATAATATGAAATTAATTTTCATATAAAATCGAAATAATTTAACCGAAAGATTGCTAGGGCAGTTAAGTACTGCGTGAATCAGCGAACTGGAAAAAAAGATTACAATGATCTGCAACCGAATTTGAAATCATGAAAAGAATCCTCATAAGAACTCTAGAAAACTGTTCCGAGATAGAAACTGTTCTTGATATTACTTTTACCAAATTAGATTATTCATCCCTTGCAAGTAAAGGTATTAAATTAACCATAAAATAAGATAAATTGGATTTTCGAAAACTTTAAAAAAAATGCAAATTTTTCAAAACGAATAGATCAAGCATTTACATCATCTGAACACTGTAAAAGTTTTAACAATCTTATCACATTAAAAATTAAAGATTTCTAATAAGAAAATTCTTGTTCCCTTTTTTTAAACCATACATTAATACGCCTAAATCTAATTGTATGGATCATGGTGTGACAAGAATTTGAATCTAGAACAGGACTATATTCCAATTGTTTCAATTATCCTATAAGTGAACATTTTCTTACAAATTTACCTCTAAAAAGTTCAAAGAGTTTTTATTTAATAAGATCGTGTTTTTACTTTTTGGAAGTCTGGGGGAGATGCCAGACACATTAATTAACTTTCCGACGGTTAAGAAATTTCCAAAGGCGGATTATTCTCATATGTCTATGGCTTTATCAGTATTCACAAAATTACAATTAAATGTCACGCCATGACCAAAATGACTAAAATGTTTCAATGGTGTCATACTCGCCTATCATTTGAAAAGGAATCAAACAATTAAAAACCTTGCATATATGTCGTATTTAATGAATTCACGGAGCATTCATGCTAAATGTGAAGAAAATCGATAAACGCGTTTGGTCTTTACTGTGTATCAAACAAATTTACAAAGAAACGGAATGCTGAATGGTCGAGTTGACCGCTTAAATTAAAAGCCCGAGTAGGCTCGGGATTCTAATTTTCACATAGTCTTAAATCTTCTAATTTATTTGATTTATACCTTAATGCTGATTTAATTGATAAAAATAAATGGTTAGAAATTTGCAGGGTAAAATTATCTCTTTAATTTATTTTCTTATTTGTGAAAATTATCTCTTTAATGGAATTAACTACTATAAGCAGGTTCTTGGAATTCCTGTGGGTTGTTGTTTTTCAAGTGCACTGGCTAATTTATTTCTCCACTCATTTGAGAGAGATTTAATTATTAATGAAATTGTTTACGGTTTTCGTTTCATTGATGACCTTTTGGTCTTTAATCATAATAATGTTAACTCCATTTTTAGCTGCTATCCAAAAGAAATCAAATTAAATAAAAGTAATAATGAATTGAACAAATGTAATTTTTCGGATCTGGAAAATGAAATTTTTAATTCAGATATTTCAGTTGGAATATTTGACAAGAGGAAAGAATTTAATTTTAAGGCTATTTAACTTTGAAACTTTCAGACAAGTCTTCATTTTAAAATCATAAAGAACTCTATTTTTTCTCAAATTAATAGGATTAAACACATTTGTAATAACCACTCTACTTTAGTTAAAGCCTTAGATAATTTAAATAATAACTTAAAGGATAACGGATACCCATATGATTTGCTTAAACTTGATCTCTTAATTAAAAACAGTTTTTGTTCTCCTGCGAAATAGTTCGAATTTTTCTTCATAGATGGAGTTACTGGCTAGCTTCTAGAACGTCGAGTGTTTTTATCTATACCGTTCTTTTTCTGCTTGGCTTGCTTTTGAAATAGGTGAATTTTTTTATCTCTTTCTTCTGATTATGGATTTGGTAATTTTTGGATTTATGTTCTTTATTTGGTGGCCGGACAAAATTCAGACCACAGGAAGGAATAAATTTTGAATTTTTGTCATTCCTTTCTACAGAAAATTTTGTTCTTTTTGAACTAAAAATGGCGTGTGGTTTCTGATGAGTGCGCCATTTTAGTTCCTTCCCATTTTGAATAATTTCTAAATCAAGTGTTCTAAGTATTAGAGAATCTTTGGTTTTTATTCTATAGTTTTTGTTGTATTATCTTTAAAAAAACGCTGTTGAAGCAATTACGTTTTGCTGCTGCGTTTGCGAGCAAAAACGTTTATTGTTTTCATTATTTTTCATTATTATTATTGTGTACTTTTTGTTTCTTTTAATTTATTTCCCTTTTAATTTAAATTTCTATTATTTGTCTATGTATTTTATTAAATTCGGCTGCATATGCTCCTTTCTATTTAATGAAAAATATGTTTTTATTTTATTTTAATTTATTTAAATTTAATTAATTAATTTGCTAAATTTTATGAATTGTAACTATTTGCTAAATGCTATGAATTGTAACAGGAGAGAAGTTATTTTCTTCACTTAACTTCTAAAACTTTTATTGCGATTCATATTAAAAACCAAAATATTCCTCCAAGTTGAATTTTCCCGAAAAATCCGACTTAACATCGAAACTTTTGCGCATGCTTCAACTTGGGAGCCAAATATAACACGCCGATTTTCGTGAGTCAATAAAAGGCCAGAATCCTTCTCGCTGTTTTGGCACGGAGAATAAGAAATTGGAAGCAAAATCGCCAGTCAAGGACATCTCACTTTTGTGAATAAGGGCGTAGGACGTTGGCGAAGTTTTACGGAGAGAAATCCTCGAAACGCTTAAAAGCAGTAACATCATTACTCATTTAGCGAAGCACCGGAAATACAGCAACACTGATGTTGTAAAGGTAATGTCTGTTAGATCATATTTGTATCTACCAGCTCGAATACAAAAATTCAGTCTACAAATTAAAAAAAAAAGGAAAAAAGGCCAAATTGGAAACTATGAAGGAGCACAATGAAATAATTATTTATAAATTAAATATTTTTTTAAATAATGGTAAATCTTTTATAAACAAAACTACATATATACATAGTAGGATGCTTTAGTGAAGGAGTAGCTCTACAGGGTGGAACGGTCACTAATTATTTATTACATAAGTAGATTAGAATTTATACGTAGTAAATATGCATGAATAGGCGAAACAACAGATATTTCACCAGTTGTCGCGTTGGGTACAAATTTTGATAATAGATTCCAGTGACAAAACCATAAACCAAACTTTGTCCATCCAGTTGTGCCCATAATGCTCACATATACACGAGCAGACAGACGACAGACTCTCGGTCGACGGATTTATTTGAAAATTTAATACCAATCTTCCGTCTTTGTGTGAACATCGAGATCAAAATTTCTTTCATCTAGATCTCTCCTTTTTTGAGGTATCGTGTTCACAGTTAGAGAGACATAGTTCGGAGAGTTATTTTTTCGAAGTCAATGAAGTCTAAAATGTAGATATTCAACAAAACCTCAAGGTCTAATTTTGAATAGATGATTGCAATACTTTCTTTTTCATACCAAGTGTCCGGAAACAGAGTTACTCCCACCCTGTCTTGGTACTCGGGGTCATTTGAAGAAGGGCCGCTACCACAGATTGAACACTGAGGTCGGAATCCTAATGTCCCTCACCAACCGTGTCCCGGCCCCTCCCGAAGGAGGGGCGTTCCATCATCAGTGGGGAAAATCAAACCACACAATTACTATATCCACCAGGAAAGCGACAACCAGCGTACTTATCCGTCGACTTCTCAGCCATGTGCTTATGGTGCCCCCAGGTGTGTGTGTGTGTGGGGGGGGGTGTTCTTAGTAAGTACAAGACGAAGTAAAATGTATCTCATTTCCTTTCTTTTATTGCTCCTCCTGTTCCATTAAATCCTTATAGGAATGCTATCCATTGCAATGTTCTCATGACAAGACTTCTGGAAAATTCCTGTAGATCACAACGTATCTTGGCGATGATCTGCAGGAATATCTTGGCGATAGAGTAAATTTATCAGCTCCAATCGAATATGTAGATGCTCTATCCAGTTCAAAGGAGATGGAAATAGTAGGGATTGAAATTTACTTTTAACTTCTTTCCAGTTGAAAATAGAAAGAAAATTGAAAGTTTGCGAATTTTCGCCATATTATAACGAACAAGTTTAGTACATAAAGGTTTTTATAGCTACAGTTAATTAGAATGTAAAGGCTGAAAAGCGATTTCGCTCTAAACTCCACTGTGTACATATAAAGCCGTACAGAAGAAGAAAGACATACAAATTCATGAAAACAAAAATGATTTGGACTCATCCCAATTCAAAGGAAGCTGAAAATGATTCGAAACTGTCATCAGTCATTTTGTTCTTATGCACATTTTTTACATCCATTTTCATAAAAATATCACGAATATTCGGGAAGATATAAAGGTTTCTTTTGAATATCTCAAATTATTCGCATGTTTCTTACTTATAAAACACAGAGTTTTATGCAAATTTTTGCAAAACTTACATAATACTCGAAAATATATTAGAGAATTTTTTTAAAAGACTTGAAGTGAATACTTTGAATATTTGAAAAAATATGAGTATAAGTAGTACATACTTTTTAACTGCGCTTGAGCGAAACATAGAGTAAATTTTCTTTCAATCCGTCGTAGCTAAATATCTAAGGCATCCTATATAAAAATTCCAGTTGAATACCATTAAGATTTAAAAGGAGTTTGGTATTGTAACCAGCAGAATTCCTGTTGTTCTTTAAGAGAAAATTTATGAGAGGTTTCAACAAATCAATATTTTTAAACTTGAATCTTCGAACAGCAATATTGAATTTTAAGATATTTGAATATCTTGAGTACTCATCTAAAGTTATAAATTAAATACATAATTATAATTGCGATTCGACGATTAAAACAGGAAGATTCATGTTTAAAATTATTGATTTGTAGAAAACATCTCATAATTTTAATAGTCGTTTCATGGTTGAGATGCCTACAACTTTCTAAATCTTAATGGTATTGAAATGAAATTTTCTATATAAGCTGTCAATAATACATGGGTTCGACGCTATGAAAGACAATTTACGTTATATTTTTCACATGTAGAATTAAAACGTAATTACAACAAATACTGATATTTACTGAAATGGTTAAGAAATGAGTTTCAAATTTTAAAACAATTTTCTGCAACATTTTGTCGAGTTTTCTGAGGGTTTACCAAATTTTGGCTTAAAACTCCACATGTTA
This sequence comes from Araneus ventricosus, assembly GCA_013235015.1. Classification (NCBI taxonomy): domain Eukaryota; kingdom Metazoa; phylum Arthropoda; class Arachnida; order Araneae; family Araneidae; genus Araneus; species Araneus ventricosus. The sequence goes on along the minus strand of BGPR01035267.1, from coordinate 2,190 downwards.
TAAGCAAAAAACATGCGAAAAATTTGGGATGTTTTAAGAAAAAGAAATTTATATATTCCCGACTATTCAAGCTTTTTTTATGAAAATACAATCAAGCAATGCGGATAAGAAGCAGAATGATTGATGCAAGTTTCAAAACATGATTAGCTTCGTGGGAAACGGGAAGATCCCAAATCATTTTCTTCTTCATCAATTTGTAGCGTGCCCCCTTAATATCCTTCGACAAAATTTTCACAATAAAATGTGAGTTCCAACGATTGTGCGTCCCATGATTCTTTACAACTGATAGTGAACAATTTTATTCAAATAACCTTCAAGTGTTTTGCATTTTATCAATCTTGTAATACTTTTAGCCAGTAGTGTTTGCGGATGTAAAAGTTGATAACGAAGGTTAGTTGCAAGAAGACATTTGACTTTGAAGAAGAACATTAAAATGACACACAATTTTGTAATTCTGTGAATTTTCCGGATGAAAGTAATTAAATCTCTATGATGCAAAGGAGCATAAAAAATAAATTTGTTGAAAATAAGGAAAAGCAAAGCGGGATTCAATAAATACGACAGGAACTGTTAAGCCGATGTGGTTCGAATCTGGTTTGGGGTTTTATAGTAGCTTCTAGAGCAGGCAATTTAGTTTTAATCGATATAAAAATGAAAAGATGTAGCATCGATCTATCGATATATTTCTTTTTCAACGCTTAGAAAGTAAATATCTGTTTATCTGTAACACTATCTAAACTAAGTTTAAACAACCTCTTAGGCGCGGTACACAACCCGATTTCAACCGGACAATTCATGAGCGACCAAATGCCGGAGAAACGATACTCTGCCTGAAGTACACTGCTAACAGTTGGGCACAAACCACTGAAATTCGGAAGTACCAGAAAAGTAATTAACTGAAATTTTTCTCAGCATTTCGCTACGACGCGGGACAGAACGAAAACTGCAATTTATTCCTTTGTTACGTACGGTAAGTATGTGAGCAGTATCCAACTACTTTCTGCGTATTTCTAGCCGCTAATCACTTCTACAGCATTTTGCCACTAATGACACGTCTGGTTAAAATCAGATTGTGCATCGGGCATTACATGGAAATATTCTATTCTATCTGGATATAAAGATTTAAAAATCTAAACCTCATTTCAGGACAGATTAGTACACTTAGCCTTTAATATTCGCCTTGTTGTATTAATTTTTTTACTTCATAACGCCTATTTTAACTTTAAAAGCGGAAGTATTTCTAATAAATACGGCACAATAAATCGAATTAGAATTTTCTAAGGCATAATTTTTAATAAAAAAATTAAAAAATTTAACTTATGCTATACATTTAAAATAATAAATCTTAATATCGTTTTTCACATTTTCATTTTATTCAAAATATAGTTAATGAAAGTTTCATAACGCTACATGTTTCTAATTCTGAGGAATCTTGACTAATATGCTCCATTCAAACAATCAATACGGTTTATGAATTATACATATGATGTCTCTAGGTCTGTAGAATTTAGGATTAAATTATGTTTTCTTTCTAAATCATAGGCTTCTCGCATGTAAGTTTCTTTGCTTCTTGTGGAGTGACGCTAAGAGTAACTAATCAAACGCAGCAGTGTTTAAATCGCGTATTTAATGCAACTAACCATCCCTTTCATATGTAGCCAATTCCTACTCACCAATCTCATAGTTTTAGGACATTATTGTTCCGTTTTTTTTGAAAAAAAGAGCAGACCACGTTAACGATGTCCAAAACAGCAGAAATAAAAAAAATGCGAAGGTAGTACATAGTATCGCGATGTTGACTTGTGTTTCTTCATATTCGAAGCTATCCTCCGTTTCAAAATAGATGACATAAAACTACTTTCATTGAGCTAATAGATGGCGAGTAATCTCAAAAGCATAAGAAATGAACCACTCTTTTCCGGGTTCTTCAAATAACAACATATAGACACCTGATTTCGTTTACCAGACCGGACATTAAAGTCAGACTATAAATAATAGAAATAATGATGCAATCTAGCAAGAATATATTTTATTGATATTGCAAAATTTTATATGAAAATCTTCAACTAAAATAGTGGTGGAGCTTTTATTAATATTTCCATTTCAAACCAAATGTTTATTCTTACCTACGTCCTTTGACATTGCCCAAATTTTCTCTTGAAAATAATTGCGAATGATTCAAAGAGGAGG
>BGPR01035266.1:0-16059 GCA_013235015.1 Araneus ventricosus | reverse complement strand
CAAGTAAGTTAATTTTTAACAAATTACACTAATGAAATTAATAATTACACTAATTGAAATTAATAATTATACTAATTGAAAATTAATAATTAAGCCTCATCTAATTAAAATGCCTAATTGATGTGATTAACTGATTTTTCAGGTAACTCGAGAAATCATGAAAATCTCTAAGTTGGAAAGATGACGTCACACTCCTCTACTCACTTCAGTTCACATCAGCACATAACAACTAAACTCCACTCGAAAGCAGCATCGAAAACAACTCAACTCGAAAGCAGGAGCAAAACAACTCAACCCCCCTTTCACCCGATGACGTCACTTCCGCCTAACATATTATGCTACGTACTACTACTACCTAGTGGAAGTGAAGACGATTAGGGCACGAGTGTTTCCGATTGCAAGAAAAGCTTTTCAAAAATTATATATTTACTTTGCCTTAATCCCTTTATCTCTGGGATGCACTAATTGCTGCTACAATTTTCCCAACTTTGGATAGTAAAGCCATCAGATCTGTAAAATCATTAGATGTAATGGGGATCTTTCAATTTCTCTAATACCGCTATCTTTTACCTCTTTTCTATATCAGAGGGGGGAGGGCTTGTTCTCTTTTCCTGGTTCTGATATGTTCCCCGAGTTAAATGCGGTATAAAACCCTTGCTTTCCTGCCATTTGTTCTTATTTACATCTATTCTTATCAAGTTTCTGCTTATTGCATTTTCGGAAACTTAAGGCAACCCCTAGGCTGGTTACACACATAGCGAATTTTTATCGCGCGGAAACTTTAACGCGCCGCCGTTCCAACAGTAGTGCACTGCTGTAAATTGGAGCTTACACACTGAGCGGAAAAATGAACGCGCGGACTATTTACCGCGTGCGGTAGATATGCAATCGCGGACTGCCACTATCGTCTGCGGAAGTTTTTCCGTCGCCACCCAAGTAAAGGCGCATGTGGCCAAATGAGAGCTTACACACACGGCGATATTTCTACCGCGTTTGTTTCGCTCAGTGTGATTTTCATCTCTGTTTGTATAAGTTGGTTTGGAATCTATTGGGTTTTTTTCAATTGTGAAGATGTCTGACCTTATAGATAATGAATTTTTAATTGCATTAATCCAAAAAAGGCATGTTTTGTGGAATAAAACTCTCGAAATTTTTAGGGACAGAAACGCCTTGTTTCAGCCTGGAAATTCGCAGCGACTTTGTTGTATTCAAATAGAAAGAAATGATTTTGATAAGTTCATACTTTCTCACATATACGTACTAGAAAGTGTAAAAGTCATAAAAAAAACGTTGAGATTCTCGAAGCACCAGAATATTAAAATATTTTACCTATATAAATATTTTAGTATATAATATAAATATTTTAATTATATATTTTCCCCTTATTTATACTACATAAAGAACACTCCAACAATATTCTGTTGAAGCAACATATCAGATGCGATGAACAACTTTCGTTTTACAGAGAATTATACATATATATAAACTTTTTTTTTTAATATTGACTACGTAATTTAATAAGTAATTTAATTTTATTTGGGAAAATAAATAGTATATTATTGAAACTAGGTTGAATTATATTGTACAATATTGAACCATATAAAAAAAACTCTTATAAATAGTAATTCGAAATTCTGAAGCAATTGAAAAATTTCGTATCATCCTTCCTCAACTCTTCAAACAACGTATAAGGCTCCAACCCCTTCATTTTTTCATTAATTGGATCAACCCAAATAAGCCGATTTTTTCTTTTCCTCTTCATTCGACGACGGAATAACAATAAAGCTAGAATTTGCTCTCTGTTCATTTCAATCAATACCAAGCAGTAAATAATTTAAGCAAAACGAAATTGATTTGATGATGAATCCACGCTGCCAATAGTCGAACAGTCAACAGCTGATTTTCGGTGAACGGCGCGATAAATCTTCCGCGCGATAAAAAATCCGCTGTGTGTGTAACCAGCCTAAAATGCTAGATTTTCGGTGAGCGGCGCGATAAATTTTCCGCGCGATAAGAAATCCGCTGTGTGTGTAACCAGCTCTATTGTTGGCTGTGTTCGCGCCATTGCAATTATTACATTTTACTGCTAAATTATATGTTCCCTTATTTGAGCATTCATTAGATGTGTGTGCTTCACAGCATACAAAGCAGACTTTAGAATTTAAAATGCACATTTTCGAGCCATGGAGCCAAATTTGGCAATTAAATCATTGGTTAATTAGTGTTTAGTTTTACGTATTTTTCTAAACTAATCATTAAATAAAACAAGTTTTCAGCTTGTATGCGTCCTAGATGTTTTCAGTTTTTAATAAATGGATTTCGAAAATTGGCAGCAATCTCATTTTGTATTTTCTAATTTGGTTTACTTTGTTTACTCTAAATCTCTTATTTTTAAGCTCCTCCTTAATCCCATCATGATTGGTATTGATAGGCAAACTTATAGGCAAACTTTTAATTACCACTTAAATTGGTTTTTCAGCCCTCTCTTAAATTACAAAATACCCTTTTTTATTGTCATCTTGGCAACATGCTAATTTCCTTACATCTTAAGCTTAATGAATTCGCCAGCCTCTTTCACTTTACATTATATATTATAGCTATTATTCAGCATTTTAACATTTATGTATAAGTGAAGGTTTGTTCCATCATTACGATGGCATTTTAGGCACCATCATTGGCTGGGTTGGTTCTTCTACACTTATAACTGTTTAATAGTTTGCATTTATCTTTAGTGATAGCTCAAGTCTCAGTTCCTTTTTGGTGGGTATAGTTTCTGCGGACACATTCCTACTTCTACCTATTAAGAGATTATGAAATTTTCAGTATTTTTATTCTTTTTTTTCCTATTCAAAACTACATTAATGACACTAAATTCTTCTGCTTTGCTACCTACATTCATCTTATCCTTCCTGTACGGAGTAACATTTAATTTATTTACTACATTAGAATTTAACAAACTGCTATTACTCCAAGTATTGTCCACCCCGTAAAGGGTAGCATTTAGATTATACGAAGTTATGCTATCACCTGAAGCATTATCATCACATTTCACTTGACTGGAACTTAAATCATTCATGTATTTAATCTCAAAGTTCGGCATTTGGACAATTGAATTACTATCATCATCACAAGCATTATTATTTTCATTAATATTAGCTTCATCCATATCATCATAGCAAGTTATGCTATTATCTACTGCATTTTTTTTATCATTCTGGCGTCCAAAATTAGTTTTATTACCGTTCTTATAACCTAAAGTGTTTTTATCCTTACAATAAGAAACATAGCCCAGCAAGAACTTGTTTACCCTACCAAACAAATTAATAAAAGAGTTGGACATTATACGAATATCAGTATTCATGTATTGTATATATCAACATTCATATATTCAACATATAACATGTAGGGATGTAACGAATAGTGATTTGGCCGAGTACCAAGTTTTCATAAACAATTCACTTTCGATTGTAAATGAAATATTTTTCAAATTTTAAAAGAAAAAAAATTAAGTCAAAATAAAATTGATTTTTATTATTTGTATATTTAAAAAAAATGGTACTGCTTTTTATGTATATTTGTAATATTTTAAATACCTTAATTCCAATAATAAGGAATGAGAAACCCTCTTCATTTTGGGATCGATTCAAAGAAATAAAAGTCATCATTGTCTGTATGACAATGACAAACACAAAAGAAATTTAAATGGATTAATTAAAATTACTAGAAGTAAATTAATATTTTCATAAATAACTTCTAATAGATAGGATGGAGTGTCCACTTAATTGGTGGGAAAAAAATGAAGAAAAATTTCTAAGGTTCGCAAATTTGGCAAGAAAATATCTTTCAGCACCTGCGTTACATAGGGACCATATATTTTCTTAATCTGGTAATATATATGAAATCATATGGAACAAGCTTCTACAAATTATATGCAGCATCATTAAACACACCTTATGTAATATTCAACTTAAAATTGGATAAATATTAGATTTTTTATAATAAATGAGCCGGAATGTAATTCTGTTATTAAATATATTTAAAACAACATTTTTCTAAAAACATTTTATCCTGAATTTATTATGACCATTATCTGTGAAGCATTCGGACAGATCTGGGAAGGGCTGAATATTCGTTGCATTCCTAGTTGGTATCATATGTACATGAAGACAATCGAAACAGACTTCCTCCTGAAAAATTATTGTTCTTGTTTCATGATTTCAGGTTTTGCAATCATAAATTATATGTAACTTAATTAAATATACCTATTAAATGAGCAACTGATATGTAATTATGCAATATTCTTTGTTAAATGTGTATTTAAAAGCACATTTAAAAAAATTACTATCCTGAATATATTCTTCCGAATATCTGCTTAGTTTTCAGGCAACCAAATATTCGGTAAAAGGGTCGAGTATTTGTCCATCCCTAATATCATGTATTTGTGCTTATAGGTATAAAACAAAGTCAATTATTTATTATTATTTTAGTTTTAAAAGAATCAACTTTCACTCTCATAAGTCAAAGACCTAACCTTCATTTCAATTTTTTTTTTCAATTCACTATCCAGTACCCCGGAAACGGATATATTAACTGAACGCCCACAAACTTCATATTACCTAGGGTAGATGCTCCATCTTTGGCCCCTGCACCAGTTTTGGCCACATTGAATCTGTTTGTCCATTAATTAACCAGTAATTTCAGATTAGCCATTAAGATGCATATCAAAACTTTAAACAATCCATATTTTACTATTTTCCATCTGGTTTAAATCTAATCAAGCATGTGACTTGTAAAAAAATTACATGCTTGATAATGTATTGTATGCTCACAACTGTTAAGGGTTTTGTTCAGAAACAAGATTTTGCAGTTTTTCATAATCAGGCGCTCAAAATTAACGTTTATTCTAAAACTGATTACCCTTAGAGTTTATGAAATAACCTTTCTTTTTATTCTGATTTCATATCAAAATTAATTATTTTTAAAATTAAATAGGTGGTGGCTGAAGCTGGTACTCTAAATTTATTATATGTACCACTTTTGGCCCTGAATGTGGCCAAAAGGGGTACAAAACATGTTCCACTTTTGGCTACATGGATAATTATTATGTTTATATCATAAAATAATTTTAAGAATATCATTATAAAATAACAGTAACTAATTTTAAGTGGCAATAATTCCAATTAAAATATAGGAAGGCAGGTGCTATTTCCATAAAAAAGAGATTTTTCTAGCCTCCAACTAAAGTTTGAAATGCAATTAAGAACAATCAAAATGGAAAGCCTGCAGTAAAGTTTATGGAATGCTTCATTCCATCTTGCATCAAAAGATTACAAGGGGGGGGCATCATTTTTCGTCTATGGTGGTTCTCGCGCAGTATTGGGAATTGAGGTAAAAAATAAGTTGGAAGAATAGATTTTGGGAATTGCAAGAATGTGATTTTCAATTGTCAAAGACTAACTTCTTGATCTATTGAAAAATTCTCTAGGCCAGTAAAATAGAATGTTAGTTTCAAAATGGAAGGCCAAGCAGAAAGTAGTATAATCCTTTTATGAAATGGCATCCTAGAATCAGTTACAGTGAAACCTTGATAGCTCAATCCTCCTTATCTGGAAAAAAATCGTCCCCTGCATTTCCATCGAAATTCTGATTATATTTCCCATAGTTAACTCCAAATTTCTTTTTTAAAACCCTTGGTATGTCGAGATTTTTCTCCCAGAAATAAGTTGAAGTTTTCCTCGTGGCAGTTATTGGCAATAGAACCAGTTTGAGAATGATCTAGTTTAATTAGTTTCATTCTTTACCCCTTTTTCTTGGAAAAGCAATGAATAGGATATTGGCGTCGGAGATGGAGAAACGGGAAGTGGGGTGGAGGGGTTGAGTGGCTGTTATCTTGTCACCCGGCGGGAGAATTTCCAGTGTCCTTCTTTCTTATTGTGGAACATATGCACTTTAACGACAAGGGTGTGTTCTTTCATTTCGTAGACGACCAGTGTTGAATAAAAAAGTGTTCGTGAACATTTGTAGATTAATTTTTTCTTGAGCAGTGACGGACTGGCGAGGTTGCCAGTTTGCCAGATGGCAAGTGGGCCCCTTAAACAGAAGACAATTTGGGCTCCCAGAAAGTGTGGGAGGGAAAAAAGGATCTGATTCTCTATAGTAAGCTTTTCTAAAGCAATGAAATAAAATAGTCCTGTACCCAAGGCTCATATTTTGGGTATTTATTGCCGTCGTAATTCGAATAGCCGAACAGCGCGTGGTCGAATACCGACCCAAGACGTATACGCAATTGCAACTGCCCGTAGTAACTGTATTGAGGTCTCTGTCCTTTGACCTTCCGGTCATTTACAGATGTTTCTCCAGAATGTTGCAGCCATCACACAAACCCTCGGGCTATTGGAACAGGGTAGCTCCTCAGTGCAAAGTCAAGCCGCAATACTCTTTAAGATTTTTTTATGGTTTCGGAAGCCCCCGGAAAGACGGAAGGAATTGCATCCCTTTGTGCAGAAAGGGTGCGATTCTTGTGAGAGATGGCTATAAGAGGCGCTTTTTTCTTTCTTTTTTGTAGTTTATTTTACTGTCATAAATCTTACAAACGAGGGAATTCGCCTGTGAAAAAGGTTTTCTTGGCTAAAACTGTGACTAGGACACTAAATGACATCTATGAAAAGACGACACTCAAGAATTTAGTTTTGCGTTTGGGGGGCGGAGTCTGCGTTTAGAAGAGTAATGGGGTTTCGTTTAAAGAGGGCCTCGGTCTTATTGGTCTGTCTTTCATGGAAAATAATTGGTAAGAAAAGTGTTATTTCAGTTTTTAGTCGTAAGAGAGTAAAGACATATATTTAGAGTATCTTTCGAAAGGAAAGAAAAAACAAAGAGGTAAGCTGAAACTATCATTTCTCTATTTTTACATTGCTTTTTTAGTATTAAACACTAGCCGCATTCGGCTACCAACCGACTAGTCCATCTTATTAATTGTCTTAATTTGATTATATTAACAAACTTTAAATTCGCCAACTTATTTAATTTTTGTTAAGTTAAAAGTATTAATTGCTACAAAAGACTGAGAAAGAAATTAGTTGTGAAAAGAAAAAAAAGAAGAAGAAAAACAGTAGATAGGAAATGTATTAGAATTTGAGATAAATTTTGATACAGTATGTTTTTCTTTCTCATGAAACTAATGACATAAGTCTTTACATTCCACTGCTAAAAAAGTCTAAACGAGATTCAATTAAGATTATTTTTTGAAATTTTGCATAATTATAATCTACAATAATTGCGCATGATTAAGCTCATTATAAAGTGAAAATTTAACCTCATCATATCAAATAAATGAATTGCATAATCTCCAGGAAGATCATCTTGCCTTAAGTAGAAAGATGAGGTTACAAATAAACCTTCACAGACGAAGTGAATTCAACAACACCATGGCAACTATGTCCATTCTTTTTTCTTCACTAGTGGAGTATAATTCAGAATTTTTCCACTAAAAATGAGAATTTATAAAGCAAAAATTAAGGTACCCGGTTTTATCCCACTATCCCTTACTATTTCTTTCAATTTTAATCCCTAATTTACTTAAGAAATTCTCAAATTCTTTGTGAAAAAATTCTAGACCATTGTCTGTTCTCACACACTTAAGCTTAGAACTTAATTCTGTTTCTGCTTTATCTTTTTAAAACAGTTAAAAACTTTATCGCTACTTTTATTATATATTCATATACCTTTCGTGAGTAAACATTTAAAATCGAAAAAAGAAATCGATTTCTTCCCATCGAATTTACTGGGGCTGGTCCCCATAGATCACAATGAACTCTATCTGAAGACAGTTGAGTGGTTCTGTGATATTTATAATTTCGTTTTAAAGATGATCTAGTAGATTTAGCTATCTTACAACTAACACAAATTTCAACTTTAGATCTACTTAAATGTTCAATACCTTTTACTGAATTATTTTTATTCATACTTTCAATTAAAGAAATGTTTATATAACAAAATCTTTGATGTACAAAATCTAACTTTAAATCTGAAACCTATGCAACTTCCTTAAATTTAGCCTCATATATAATTGGATAACCATACACAACATACAGTTTATCTACTCAATTTACAGTGAAAAAAAATCTTTACGTGAATTGTGCACAATCATTTTATCACGGCCCCATTCAATAAAATTTCCAACAATATAAATTTGGGCGCCGCATATCAGGTTCCTTCTCATCTTAGGTACATACAATACATTTCTTAAATTAATTTCTATTTTACCTTGAATATCCAAAATTGCGAATTGGATGTCTCCAACACCTACGGCCTTAGCAGAAGAGTCTGTCTCGCAAATGAATATTTCTGTTGAGTAAATTGGTTGGAATTGGAGAACCTGTCTTTCTGATTGCAAATTTTAGCAGTAACTTCTGAATCGATGTTTAACTCTGCTTGTATTTCTCTGGTGACCGTCGTTTCTACACTTGAAGATTCAAACCCCTCACTTTAAGCCAGAATGTTTGAACTCGAGTTCTCTGTAAAGAATGATCTATCTTGAGAATCGTTTTCCTTATGACACCTATCTTCGTAGTGACTGTTTCTTTTACAATATTTGTAGACATTTTAACTTGAGTTCTTCATCCTTCTTACACCAGGGTCCAGCACGATTCCATTTCCATACGATCTCGTCTCGTTCTTCCGCTTCTGACGATTTTCTTCAGGTTTCCTTACTCCTGCAGTATAGGAATCAGTAACTTATTGTACTTTATTTTCGTCTTTCAATTTCAGCTCTATTCTAACGGACTCTGTTATTATTTGCTTAGTGATATTATTCACTGTGAAATCTTCATATTTTACTCAGCAGAGGATCTGGACTGGATTATCAAAACGTATTAGTTGAAAGCACTCTAAAATGTCAGGCATTTCTAATCCAGCTTCTTTTATCTGTTGGTTCTTCTCTGCTATTTTCTTGCTGTAGTTTCCTATCATTTTTCCTTATAAGTCGAATCTACTGCTGAATGAATCATGGACCAAACTTGCAAGACGGGATCTTGATCATGTCTCGAAATTAGCTTTCAGAGTATCCCAAGAACTTTTACCGTCTTCGGTGTCAGCAACGAGGGCTTGTTATTTTCGTTCAACTCGCATGTAGATCGTGGTTTAGGACCTTCGCTTTTTGAGTTCATATGCCAGTTTGTCTCGATCGGATGCTTTTTCAGGGCAAGACTTTGCTGTTCCAAGAATATACCACCAACAGCTTTTTCCATCAATAATACCTTCATATCCGTCTTCCAGCTTTCATAGTTGAAGTCATCAAGTTCAGGAAAAGTGAAAACTATAGTTTCTGTAGACTCAGTCATGCTGTAGATGGGTAGAAACGTAGACGGTAGACGGGCTGTAGGGTTTTTGTTCAGTCCAGGAAATTTTTCTCACTTCAGAATTTTAACATTTAATCAAGCTTTTATGAGGCATTTATGAGGCTCATAACCATTTTCTATGCTAGAAATAGCAGAATCGCTGAATCAAGACAGAGTCCATTTTCAATTTTATAAATAACATTTATTGCTGTCAATTCGATCTTTTATATAGAACTTAAAAATAACTGTTAATAACATAGCATATAGGCAACTGATACATCACATGCCTCTATAGTTAAAGAGGAGGAGATTGAAAATCCACGTGACTGCAAACAGAGATAAGTTCATGGTTTTTATATAAGTACACCCCAGGCAGCAAAGATTGATCGGTAAATAGTTGACCAAGCGCCGCCTTGATTGGCAAATGATCGGCATATTTGAAATGAATCGTTTTAAGATCGCCCCGACGCCGTGCTGCGACCTTCCTTTATCAGAATAACAGCAAAAGATCGGAAACGCGTCGTAAGCGATGGGATTCTTTTTCAGATGATTGTTTGTTGGTCGGCTAGGTAAATGTGGAATCGTCTCATAGATGGCGCTGTGAAGAAACGTTGGACTTGTTCTTTTCTTTTCAACTTTTCTTCTTTTGCTACCGGCTACAGTCGACAATCTAGCTCCACGTTCTTTGCAATAACAACGTCGGTAAGTAAATACTTTACTTTATATATTTATTTGTGTATAATTTCATTACTAATATGACTTTATAATATTTTTAAATACTAACTTATCAGAATATATTCGATACTGAAATTTGAACTAAATGATTTGTTTTATGTTATTCATGAAAAGAAAATATGTGATAAAAAATATCCCTTTTTTATTAAAGAATGAATTGAGTGAAATTAAAATTTTTAATTACTTTTAAGTTATCCACAACCTGGCTAGAATTGTGGTTATGAATCTGAATAATTTAGTGTGCTGTTTAAGTTTTTTTACTTTACAAATGATGTCATATATGATTTAAGATCAACTTAAATTAATATTCTAAATAATATTGATACGTAATGTGTAACTGTGTTTTTATGTATGCGGAATTTTATTATTTTGCCATTTAACTTTATATTATTCGTATTCAGAATTATATCCTGATTATTTTGACGCATTTCCTGTGTTTTTAAAGTAGTTAGTTTTCATTTTATTTCATATTTTCATTTTCTCAACTATCATGGTGGCCATTAACCAACATGGCGGCTCTGAGATAGCGTCAGTGCATTTTCACAATCCTTTGTAATCCATGTTTATCATTTTTGAATCGTGTCCTAAACCTGATTATTTTTAATCTGTACATCGTCATGTTTTATTTCATATATTTTTTCTGTTGATTGAGACGGTAGTTAACTTTTTATAAGTTATTTTATTTTTAGGCTTGATCGTCCTATTTGAAGTGTCATGGCCACCATAGCGTCATGATTTTACCACATCAATCCATTTTTAACTATGCGGGAATTTCACTTGTTAATGCAATTTCTCATTTAATTATTGTGGATTATACATTATTATGTACTCCGAAACTGTTTTTATTTCTTAAATTTTATTTTTACTATAGTTGCGACGCCTTTGTACTTCCGTTGACGGAGTATTGCGTCATCTTCCTAAATTGTGGAATTTTTATTTTCTACTGGCTCAAATCTCACTATTTTTAACCAGTATATTTTTCTGACATTTTTTATATATTTCCTTAATTTTCTAATTTTGGGTTGCTATTATGTGTTTCACTTACCTTTATGGATGCAAAGTGGTTTTTAAGCCCCCGCGCTATTAATTATTTAATTAATCACGTTTTTCTGTCTTGGCCTATGTGCATCTACATCAGTTGAATAATTGTTTTGCATTTGAAAGCAATTTGAGTATACATTTTTTCATGATTGTTTTTTCTTCTTTTTCTCTAGGTTGAAGATATTTGCTGAAATGAGGTGATGTGTATTATATATATGTAATAATCGCACTTAATTTTATTTCAAATTCTAATATTATATATTTTAAAATCATAATGTATTCCAAAATCGCTTTTCTAAAACTCCAGTTTCGTTCTTTTCCCGCGCTCGAGGTATATTAAATCTCTCGTTTTGACATATTTATTACTAAAAGAATATTTTAATCGCTTTCACGTGCCCACCGAAAATAATGTCGCGTCTCCTTGCCCGTAGACTTTTCCCCCTAAAACTCTTACGTAATTTATTAAAAATACCCAATATTCCCTTCACTTTGATCTCGTGTCAATGTTATTCCCTTATCTGAGAGAATACAGGGATTTTGCTGTTCACTTTTACTTGTAACCTAAACGGAGATGCACGTATACCCACCACTCTCCTATATTTGACTTAAATAGTTTGATAATAAAATAAGAAGTAGCTATTTGTTCGGCCTGTTTATTTCAATGTCTACAACCACGAAAATCATTATATATATATATATATATTAAATTAAATTATTAATCCCTCAGAATTCTATAATTATATCATACTTTGCAGTTTCCCAATTTCCAATTTCTGCTAATATCTACCACAATTGTTTAGTTTTAAATGTGGCTTATAATTGTGTTTCTTACGTATATTTTCAGTGCAAGAATTTTGGTCTGTTGGAGGCTCAACAATGAACAACGCAGTTCGTCGTATACTGCAGAATATATCGCCAAACCCATTAAGAATGCAGTGAAACTGGAGGGGAATGGACGACTGAAACTTTCTTTTTCAAGATTCAGCAATATTTGTAAAATGCTCATGGGTATGTATATATTTTTACCGAAGTGTTGCTTAATACTATATTTTAGGTTTGGGTTTTGTAAATTTTTAGAAAATTTTTTTAAATACTTATAAGTAGCATTGTAAAATTGAAATAATCATACTAACCTTTGACATTCTGTTGAAAACCAAATTGCATAAAAGTAAACTTAATAGTTTCCTCTTTAAAGTATTATTTGTATTAACCCACTCAGCGCCAAACCCGAAATATCTCGCGAACTTTTTTTCATCTCAAGCGGCAGTCTACGAGATAACTCGCAAAGTTTTCTACATCTCTAGCGGCAAGCCCGGGAATTCTCGGGCTATTGGAATTTCCTTTCCCCCAGGACCACATACATACGAGTAATTGGAGGGTTGGCCTGTTCATTGTAAACCGTCCATTGTGTTTCTCACCCCGCAGATGGAAGAAGAGGGATTTTGAGTCTGTGTGGGGTTTTTTGACTTCTGTGCAAGAAGGAAGGTTTTTCTTATAGCTTATCGGAATTATCTGCTAATTCTTTGAAATAGTAATATGGCGGGAGATAACGTGAGGATGGGTACTATATTTTTTCAACAGCTATGTTACTGTTTTATGAAGTATAAAATGACGAAGGACAGACTAGTTATTTTCGAGACTCCGCTACAGAAATACGGAAATAAAAATTAAAAACTGCCTTCTCTGACAAAAATATGTTCAGTTTCCTAGATTATTACCCGTTTTTATTTCTAAAGCAGGTTTTAGAAATATTTATCATGACGGAATTTTACTATTAGAATTTTACAGAATTATTAGGTACTTTCCCGTTAAAGCCATACCATGTTTTTAACAACGAGAAACTGCGCCTCTCGTACTTTTAACGTTGCATTATAATTAAGATTTAAATCAGAAAAATTAGAAATTAAAATATAACGTGGATTTATTATATAAATATTACTTAGGGGCTGTCCATAAATGATGTCACACTTTTTTTCAATATTTTTGCCCCCCCCCCCTTTGTCACAAAGTGTCACACTTCACCATACCCCCTCCCTCCCCCTTGTCACATGTCAAACTATATTACATAAATATAAACTTGCAGTTCAGAAACAAAGCACTACGTTATAGATCATATTTCAAATTTTATTTTTAAACTTTAACTATGTGTTTTAATGCCATTTATGAGCATAACAATAATAATCATTATATGTGTACTTATTTTGTATGAAATAAGATTAAGGTTTACAACAAAAAACCTAATTAATATACAATAGTAATAAAATATTAATATAAAAGAACAATTGTAAACAGTAGTATTTTGGAATTTGATATATTTTGCAATAAATCTTATATTTACTTTATGAACACAAAATACTCTTAAACAGATTTATTTTTAAAAAAAACTCGCCTCAATAAGATCAACCTGTTTGTGCCACTGCCAGTTCTACCACTCACCCAGGTGGGGCGACGTATCTTTTGTTGGACATTTCAAGGGTGTGACAGGGGGAGGCAGTGGCGGACTGGGTCTGAAAATAACGGTTGCTAGCAGTCAATGGGGGGCCACTCATATCAAAAATTATAGTTTTTCTCTATATATATTTGTAAATTTTATTTATTATAAATATAATCAATTTAAATCAATAAATAGACATGATATACTATATAAATTATTACATAATGTTATCCTCTAAAAAGCTGTTCTGTATGCTAGTAGTTCTGTGAACAGTAGATCTCGCCCCTCCCCCCACACAAAAATCTGCTCTTCATTTCAATCTTTAAATGTTTAGCCACTACTCATATTTCCACTAGTATTCAAAGTATTCTCTTGAAATTTTATTACATTTCGCTAACATATTGCCATGAATTCTGTACGTTTCGTATAATTTCGCTGAAAAATCTGTATGTTATAAGCAAAAAAATTGTGGAAAATTTGGGAATCTTTAAGAAATCCTTTATAGCTTCCTGAATATTCGTACTTTTCTTACACAAATGCATGTAAATATTTCGCTTATCAAGCGAAACCATTGGTGAAAGTTGCTACTCATTATCAGCTTTCTGAAAAATGGGGTGAGTCCTAAATCATTTTCTTCATCAATTTCTGGTCAGTCCCCTAAATGCCATCGTGACCGAATCTTCCCTGTAAACTGTGAGTTGAAGCCTCTTCTTTACATGGTCGAAGTTCTATGAAAATCCTTTCAGTTTTTCGGGAGATATCTGAAAAACTGTGAAAATTCAAAAGTGTTCACATTGTTCTGTCAACCACCTATTCTTTTGATTAGTTGTATTATATTTGAAAGTCATTGCTTTATTTTACGATTCACATTTAAATTTTTTAACAAGATAACTTCAACAAGAAAAAAGGAACGATGGAAACGATTTTAATGATTTACATTGCAGAGCTTAAACTAGATAACATTTTTATTTGAAAAATTATCTTAATTCATCTCAAGTGCTGTTTTCATAAAAATTTCGTAGGGATAATTTTATTATTTCCATATTTTTTTGCCGGTATTGTTATTAGATTATACCATTCTGTTCTTTAGGGCAAAGAGTTCACACTGTTCATTCGAGCTCGAAATTTAGAAGAAATATAAAATGGTTCTCAGTTTATGGTAAAATTTATTGTAGTTCACAAATATAAATTGGTGATTTATGAGCTCATTTCTCCTCTTTAACTGAATAAGTTTCCTTTATTAAACGTAAGAAAATTAAAAAAATAATTATTAAAAACAATTTTGAAGTTCTGTTCCTATTTAATACAAAATTTGAATGTTTGGACACTTATGTCCAATCCGTCTAGATAGACACAAAATCGAAACAAATCACTGCTTTTTAAATGTTTTATATATTATCAAACGAAAAGCAGCTCTGTTTGGAGTAAAATGAAAAAAGATAAAGGGATGCAAAGGTATTTTAATTTCTTTATCTATATATACATATAATTAGGGTTGCCATACGTTCCGTATATGCGGGACTGTCACAGTATTTCACTACTCAGTCACATATTGCTATTTGTCCCGTTTTCTCCTTAAACTCTGCTGGAACGATATAGAACGTACTATTGCATATTTATAGGTAAGAAACATCGATATTCGCAACACTGAGATTCTATTCAACCAATTTGTATATCTAAGAGATTAATTAGAGAAAAATAATACCAACCAAAACTGCGAGGCAATTATGAAATTGAGTATGCAAGAGAAATGGATGAAGTTTTTTGCAGATATCATGTATATTGATGAGAAATCATGTCTTATAAAGCTCTGCGAAAACGTATTTGCCTTTCAAGCCAACAATGCTATTGTGGAGAGAATATTTTCCCTAATGTGAACTCAGTGGTCGAACGAAAGAAACTGGTTGTCAGCGGAGACAACTGAAGCAATTTTGATTTGTCATTATAATTTAAAAATGATTTGCGCCCAATTTTATAATTATGTGGAAGAAGAAAATGATGTAATTAAGAAAGTAAAATCAACTTTAAAATAAGACTAGGCTAAAAAGGATTACCCTGCATCTTTTTCATTATTCTAAGTGTTCTGTTTATTAAATTGTTTGGGCTTTATTGCTTTTTTATCAGAGAAAAATAAACCATTACCTACCCACTTTTTCATGCTTTATTTATTTAGCACTTAAACGTCCCGTGTCAATACCTGGAAATTATGACAACCCTAAATATAACGTTATGAAAAATGACATAGTATATATACTTTGCCAAGATTAAATCATATTCTTTGTGAAAATGAGTGAAATAAATGTTAGAAACCAGATAAACAACAATACAAGAATTAGCTCCAAATTGAATAACGAAGATACACATAGAGACCCAGAATTAAAAGCATAAGTAAGTTATTTTACGTTCCACATTTTTATCACCCATCAGGGTTGTTGAATTTTTTAAATTTTTTTAAATTTTTTTTTTCAAAAAAATCAATTTATTTTATTTAAATCGGATTTTTTTTATTTAAAT
>BGPR01035265.1:0-16059 GCA_013235015.1 Araneus ventricosus | reverse complement strand
TAAAACAACTTCTTGCGATATTTGCTTTACAAGAAAAATGGAATTGAGACTTACAAGATATATCTTCTTCATGTCTACGTGATAGGTTTAATATACATAGTTTATATTCCAGACGAGATGCTTCTTGTGTTATTTTCTTTTACAAGGTAGTCAACGGTTCGATCGATTGTACTGATATACTGGAGCGCTATAAATTTCGCTGTGCCAGCCAGATCTTTAAGGGACCAAAGTTCTTTTCCTAATGTGTTTTCTAAATTTAATTATATTAACAGATTCTCGTTATATAAATTTTATAAGACTTTTAACAGGATCACTGGCGAACTGGACATTTATCATATGCCTCCTACTGTTTTTAAATCGAATTGTTTTCCTTCTTTTTAATACATGACTCATTTCTTTTTATTTTCTTACTCTTGACTATGCATATTTAGACTTTTATACTTTGATTTTGTGTTTGTGCGTGTTTGACTTTTTCACCCTTGCTTTTTTAATGGTTTTTTGATTTAATGTTCTAAATTTCTTTTAAAATTTTTTCTTAAAAATTGTGTGATTTTTTTTTATAATTTTAATGTGACGGTATGCAACACGGACTTTTGGAACCTCAGTGTGTTTTTAGTGCTTTTGTAATTGCGTGTTTTCATTTTAAAACATTTATGTGTTCACATTTTTATTATTAATGTGGTTTTGAGCTTTGAACTGTTGTATTCTCCGCAGTTACTCTTTTTTCTTTGTGTTTTAATTCACTTTGTGTCTTGTGTTTTTTGTATGTTTTTGATCATGCACTCAGTAAATGGAGTCATCTCTGTAATGTGCTTTGTTTGAATAAATAAGTAAATAAACAATGACGCAGTCGAACTGCGTCTGAGGACGCAACAACACAGGTGTGCATGAGCAGATAGGGATGTATATTTGTATAATCCACGATTTTTTGAGTAACAAATATTTTTGATATTGCTATTTTTAAATATCTATACCAAATAACTGTTATTTCAATCACACTTTTAATTTTCAAACAGTCTTATTATATATAAGTAAAATGTTCTAAAAAAATTTAATTGAAAAATTGTTATTTCTTTTTAATATACTTTCTATTAAGTTTTAATGTTTGGTTCTTTATACTGTCAACAGATGGCGCCAGTAAAAATTCTTTTGGATGTTTGTAGAAGGAGATGTCGGAACGTGAGTCTTCACTGGTCACAATTAATAGTAATCAATCACATAAATCATCCTTCGACGTCACAGTCTCAGTTTTCGGCGCTATCGCAGAAGGGAGCTTTTCACGGGATTATTCTTTTTTCGAAGAATTACAGCGATTCTGTCAATCAAAGAGAAAAACGAATACGTGCTCCTTTGAGTTGCCAACGAAGCTTCGAATTACAAAACTGCCGTTATCAGTCGAGAACGCATATCACAACAAGAGGGGTGTTTCACAAAAAGACTTCTTAAACCGCGATGGGAGGAACGTGCGAAATTTGATATAATACTGGACGAGGTGGTGTACGGAGATCCGCGCGGTGAAGCGTGACCTGCTTATCTCGAAGGTCACGGGTGAGAATTCTGCTTTCCCCTGAGTGGGGTGGGGTGATGTACCCATTGTGTGGGGAAGGTAGTTCATAATATGTCAGAGCTCTTATTTTAGCTTCTGATGGCGCCATCTGTTGACAGTATATAGGACTAAAACCTTGCAAAATTATATTAAAAGGAAATTAAATTAAAATTAAACCCTTTACGTACATTTTATACAAATGACTAAATCACACCTTTCTGACAGTAGTATTCATCACTGGTATTTGCGATTTTTTTATATTCCGTAGAAAATAACAATTCGTCAAATATTCGTCATCCCTATGTGCAGAAACAGTTCCAGAGCAAATGAAATTTTACTGAAGAATGACTATTGTTAGTTGAACCCCGTCGGGGGGACACCGCAAACATGAGGATGAGAGGCTGCCGTATAAGTAAGCAGGCTCTCGTCAACCTGATGACACAATACTGGTGGTGCGGCTCTGTTGCCCCACTGCGATGATAGGTCGTACACTGGTAAAACAGGGGGTTGTTGCATGAGCCGCTCGTAATGGGGGCTATTATGCAGGAACCACAGTGCCTGACTATCTGTTGTGGCGGCCGGTCGTTCATTGTTTACCCGGATGCATAGGCAGGTCGGGGTTGCTTATGGTTTTTATTGTTAGTTGAAAACTTTGCACAATACCCCACCCCAGATGGCATGTACACTTGCAGCAACTTTGATTTTTCTTGATATTAGTTTGTCATGACAAATTTGACGCGACAACTTTGTAATGAATTTCCTGCAAAGTAAAAAAGCATAATCGACCAACCCACTTGCAAAACAAGTTTGCTGTGAAGTTGTTATGACAAACTTCACACCACAATTTCAAAACAAGTTTACTGCAAGGTTGATACAGCACACTTACACACCACGACCTGGATACAGTTTGCATATATCTGGTATTTATCTTTGTCTCTGTTTTAAAAAATCATCCGATTTTTAATAGCATCTCCTAGACCATCCTTCTTTTTATTAATTCAATAAATCAATGATAATTTGTAAAAAAACTAACTTTTTTATTAAAAAAATTTGAAAAGTTCTCCATTTTTTTCTAAATATATAACCCGCACTTTAAAGAAAACTATATATCGCCTTTTTCTTAATGTTCAAATTTTAACTTTCATAAACAAAATTAAACATAAAAAACAATCAATGTTTGTTGAAAAATAAGAACTTACTTTGTGTCTCATATTTTTAAAGGTAATTACTTCTGAACCCTAATTTCATAATTTATTCCGTTAGCAAAACGTAGTTATAAGCAAAAATCGCTCTCCCTTTAACTTCAAATCATATTCGCAACCCAAAATTTAAAAAATAGTGAAATCAAGAAGACAGTTTAAAATAAAATGTGTAGCTGCAATCTATCTTCCGCAATCGAAGCCCCTCTGGTTGAGTGGTGAAGACGACAGGTTTAATAAGCGGGTTTTCGGGGGTTCGTATCCGAGGTTCGTCTGCGTACTTTTTGCTATTGTGGCGCACCGTGCTACACGATCTTACTCTGATGTATATTAGCCAAAATCCACCTCCGGACATTGGGAATTCCTTTTGTCTAGTGGTTAAGATGTTCGGCTCAGGACCCAAAGGTTCCCGGTTCTATTCCGCCGCCAAAGTGGTGATTCGCCGACAAAGAATACGTAACAACATCTTTCAGTCCCACTAATAGATGGCAGTACAAAAAAAAATCAGATCAATTCCATCTTCTGCTACATCCACCAGAAGGCAGCACTACAGCAACACAGCTCTCCCAATTCAAAGTCTATGGTACATTTTATAGCACAAAAGCCTGTGACACATTTCACAGCACAAAGTCTATGACGCATTTTCATAGCGCAAAGCCTGCACGTGCCTGCTCACCAACATCTGGGCAGCAATCTGCGCCTATTCATGCAGCACATAGCTTCCTTGATATTCAGATGATATCACACAAGCTGCGGGTTGCTCCTGTGGCACCGTGCTACACCATCTTACTCTGATGTATATTAGCCAATATCCACCTCCGGACTTTGGGAATTCCTTTTGTCTAGTGGTTAAGGTATTCGGCTCGGAACGCAAAAGTCCCCGGCTCTATCTCGCCTCCAAACTATCCCCTCCCAAATTTTGTGGTTCTCGCTTTGGTGAGAAAGGCTCGCTGCCCCTTTACCCACGACCATATTTCAGTTTTATGGCCCACCGTGCCGAATGGAAAACGAGACCGGATGAAAATCCAAACATTTCGACCACACTGTGCCGATTCTCTTCGGATGTTGGCACTGACGACGGGTTTGAAGCGACGCGTTCCAAATGATGATCGTGACCCAGATAGCATGTACACTTGCAGCAAGTTTGATTTCTTTTTATATTAGCTTATCATAACAAACTTGATGTGGCAACTTTGCAGCAAACTTCCTACAAAGTAAGAAAGCATAATCGACCAACCCACTTGCAAAACAAGTTTGCTGTGAAGTTGTTGCAACAAACTTCACACTACGAATGCAAAACAAGTTTGCTGCAAAGATGATAGAGCACACTTACAAGTAATCTTCCTCTCTATTTTAAAAAACATCCGATTTTCAATAGCATCTCCTAGACCGTCCTTCTTTTTATTAATTCAATAAATCAATGATAATTTATAAACAAACTATCTTTTTGATAAAAAAAATTGAAAATTCTCCATCTTTTCACTAAATATAGAACTCGCACTTTAGAAAAAACTCGCCTTTTTCTTAATGTTGAAACTTTAACGTTCATAAACAAAATTAAACCTAAGAAACAGTTAATGCTTGTAGGAAGATAATAACTTACATTTTGTCCCATATTTTAAAAAGTTATTACTTTTGAACCCTAATTTCATAATTTATTCTACTAGCAAAACGTAGTTATTAGCGAAAATAGCTCTCTCTTTGACTTCAAATCATATTCTCAACTCAAAATTTAAAAAATTAATGAAATAAAAAAAGCAGTTCAAAATAAGTCTTATAGATGCACTATCTATTAGCGCAATGTATCTTCTCCTCTCCAGAGTCTAGCTGGTTGAGTGTTTAAGACGACAGGTTTAGGACGCGGGATGTCGGGGGTTCGAACCTGATGTTGCTTTCTTACTGTGTTTCTGCTATAGGTTGCAATGAGTTTGACGAGGTAAGCTTGTGACAAGTTTGACGCTTGGTGACTAACTCGTTTGCGTTAACTTGTTTCAAGCTTGCACTCTTACCGTGTCATATTTGCTGCAAACTAAAATTGCAATCTGGGGTATTTGACACAACAAAGTTGCTGCAAGTTCGACGTGTGGTGACTATCTTTTTTCAAGCTTGCTCTCTTACCGCGTCATACTTGCTGCAGATTTGCAGAGCAACTTTGTTGCAAACTAAAATTGCTACCTGGGAAGTACTTCCCAGATAGCAATTTTAGTTTGCAGCAAGCTTGCCAAAAATTTGTCATGACAAGAGTGCAAGTTTGCCACAAATTTGTCATGACAAGAGTGCGGGCTTGCAGCCCGTTAACGAAAGCTTCATGTCACCATGTAACGAACTTGCAGCAAGCTTGCCGTGCAAACTCATTGCAAAAACAGAGTACGAACACAGCCCGGGATAGAACCCGCGACCTACTGATTAGTAGCCAGACGTCGATACCACTCCGCCAGCACGACTACGAGAGAAGAAGATAGATTTCGCTAATACATCATTCGATTCGTATACGATTTATTTTAAACTATTTTCTTGATTTTATTAATTTTTTGAGTTGAGAATATGATTTGAAGTTAATGGCAGAGCGATTTTCACTAATAACTACGTTTTGCTAGTAGAATAAATTATGAAATTAGAGTTCAAAAGTAATTACTTTAAAATGGGACAAAATGTATAAGTTATTATTTTTCAACAAACATTGACCGTTTTTTAGGTTTCATTTTGCTTATAAATGTTAAAATTTCAACACTAAGAAAAAGGCTATATAGTTTTCTTTAAAGTAAAAACTTTTAGTAAAAAGATGGAAAATGTTTCAATTTTTTTTTATAAAAAAGTTAGTTTTTTTACAAATTATCATTGATTTATTGAATTAATAAAAAGAAGGACGGTCTAGGAGATGCTATTAAAAATCGGATGTTTTTTTTTAAACAGAGACAAAGATAATTATCGCTTTGTGCTATCTTTGCATCAAACTTGTTTTGCAAATTTGCATTGCAAAGGAGGTGGCGCTATTTGTCATGGTGAACTTGCAGCAGACTTGCAATGCAAGGAAGGTGGCGCTAGTTGTCAAGGCGAATTTGCTACAAGTTCGCTTCAAATTTGACGCGTGAAATTTGCTATGACAAGCTAATAGCAAGTCAAAATCAAACTTCCTGCAAACTTAAGTGCTATCTGGGTTGTATTTCGGAGTTATGGCGTTCAGAAGTATGCGATTATACAAACAGACACAACCCTTTCACGGATTTGGCTCAAACTTTTATACGGACCTACGTTACTGATGATAAAACTGTGTGCAAAACTTTTTCTATCTAGCTATTCAAGTTTTTGAGTTATAGTGTTCACATGAATGCGGACGGATAGACTTCCCGTAGACGTATCTTGTCCAAATCGAATCCTGCAAATGATGTGTAAAGATCATATACCAAATTTCATCCCTGTATCTCTAATAGTTTTCGAGTTATCGTGTTCACAGACAGTCAGACATGATTCCAAAATTGTCTTTTTCTGACTTTGGGAGGTCTAAGGGGTCTATTCTGGTACCCCCAGTTGGGTTGGGAGACGTCACTTTACCCGTTGTTAAAGTGCTGAAAAAGTGACGTCTTCCAACCCAACCGGAGGTACTAGAATAGACCCGTAAAACGTGGAGATTCGTCAAAGGGGTCTATTCTGGTACCCCCGGTTGGGTTGGGTTCCGTTGTTAACATGCGGAACCCAACCGGGGGTACCAGAATAGACCCCAAAATCTCGAGTTGGAATTTTTTATTCTTCGTATACGAGAAAGTAAAAAATCATTTACATAATTTTTCACAATTTACTTAAAAGAGATTGGCAATATCTTTCGTAAATTGTTATCTATCTCTAGTATTACTCTTCGAATTTTGAGTCTGCTATTGGCTAGAAAATAGAATATTAGGATTAGACAACCAATCAGAATTTGATATTTGTAGCTCGCATTAGTGTACTTTAACAAGAGTAATAAGTTTGTTATTGTTTCGGTTCGTAAATTTATGAGCAGAGACATTTTTAGCTCATATATTTTATACACTATTGTTAAAAATATGAAAATCAATCGCAAGAAAACGTAAAAATTAAGAAGTTAACTTCTTTACAATTTCTTACAATCTGAAATGTAGCCAAAATAAGTTTATTCGAAATTTCATTTGGGGGTTCTGCGGTGATGGAGTATTTTTTACGTCAAATCGAGGCAGGGAATCCTGACCCTCTCATCATCAAATTAAAGAGTGATGACGTAATTGTTGGGAGTGATATGTATCCAGCTTTGGCGAAGTATCCCCGTGTTCTTCCTCAGCACGCTCAATTCGTGAGACAGTTTACGAAGTGGTATGTTAAAAGTATGCAGAGTTCAGAAAAAATACATGTTAACGGGTTTCCTCTTGTAACTCATCGGCTAAAAGAAATACAGATAGGTGATCATGTTGCGTTTGGTAGTGCAGATGATCAAAAACGTTTCGTTTGTTGCTTAAGTGCAAAAGCAAGTTGTAAGCGTCCAGAAGTCGAAATAATAGACATATCATCAGATGATTCACCTGCTACTGAAATTGGAAGTATGGATAATGATCGAACTATAAAAAATGAACCATCTGGTATTATTATTCCAGTTACGGAATGTGATCAAGTGGAGGACAGTGGTGAAAGAAATGAACGCCTTGTCAAGAGCCCTATTATTGGAGAAAATGTGTCTGAATATATTTGTCCTCCTACTGTAAAAAGTGAGCATACCAGTGACTGTCTGCCTTTTAAAAGAGATGAGCCTATGGACTGGAATCCGGCAACTGTAGAAAGTGAATTTGAGTATATTTGTCCTCCAACTGTAAAAAGTGTACAAGTGAATGATTCTCTATGTTCTGTGAATAGAGATCCAATGGATAAGACTCTACCAGCTGTAAGAAATGACTATATGGATAATTTACCACTTTTAACAGAAAGTGATCCAAAGGATAAGAGCCTTCCAGCTGCAGAAAATGAGCTTGATTATAGTTGTCCCCCAACTGTAAGAAATGATTATGTGCCATTTATAAAAGGTGAGCCCCTGGATAGTAGTTTCCCTATCGTAAAAAATGAATCTTTGAACAATAGACATTTTATTGTGAAAAATGAGCGTGCAAACATATACTCTCCTGTTATTAAAAGTGAACCTATGGATACAAATCCTCCAATTATAAAAAGTGAACCTAAGGATACAAATCCTCCAGTTGTGAAAAGTGAACCCATGGATACTACTTATCCATTTAGAAAAACTAAACCTGTAAATGCTGTTCCTTCTGTATCAAATGAACTCGTGTATAATACTTTACCGGCTGTTAAAAATGAACCTGTTGACAGCATTCATGAAAATTCAAAATTTCACAGTACGCACAATTTTGTTCCATCTGCTTCACAATCAGATGCTGTTTCTGTGAACCAAATTACAGCGTCTTCAGCCAAAGAAAAAAATATCGCTGCTTGGCAATTTCAGACTATATCCTCGTCTAGTAGTGCAATTAATAATCAAGACTTCAATGAAAAACTTGTATCTTCATTGTCAGAAAAGGCAAATCAAACTTTAGTGACTACTGAAAATTTTATACCAAGCTCAAAAGATATTTCATCAGCCAGTTCTAGTCAAAATGTACATGTAAATGCAGTGTCAGTCGAAAGCAAAGACTATAGTATGAATTCAGGCTACTCGGAAATTGAAGATGTAATTACTATTTCTGATGATGAAGCTTATTTAGATTATGGTTCTTGCAAAACTATAAAGCAAGAATACCTTGATGATGATTTTAATATAAACTATCATGAAAATTCTGACTTTAAAGCTTCTGAAGTTCATGATGAAAATGATATGCATCTGCATTCTTTATTATCTGGAGATGATTCTACATTAAGTAGTATCATTAAGGAGCATGAAGAAAGTGCTAAAAAAATGTTGGATGATGATTTTAGTTCAAAAATCGGCCATGAATATTCATCTTTCTCTGGAAACATAAGTCAGGATCTTCATAATGCAGATATGGAAGGAGAATCTAGCAATTCAAGTGTTAGTAGTCATGAAGACATTATAATACCTTTTGCTAAGAAAACGAAGAGTGATTCTTCCAACACTGGAAATAGAAAATCAGAGAGTGGTATTGAAATGACCGCTCCTTTTTCAAAGAAGGAAAATCGAGACACTACGAGCATAAAAAAGCCTTATAGCACTTTTAAAAGTTCATCACTGAAGAGAACGTTGCCCACTGAACCAAAACCATTGAGTCATTCTACAAGGAAAATTCGTAAACCAGAAGAGCATAAAAAAGACTCTGAACAAATGAAAAAGAAAATT
The DNA here is from genome assembly GCA_013235015.1 of Araneus ventricosus. Classification (NCBI taxonomy): domain Eukaryota; kingdom Metazoa; phylum Arthropoda; class Arachnida; order Araneae; family Araneidae; genus Araneus; species Araneus ventricosus. Next base: position 7,007 of record BGPR01035265.1, on the reverse strand, counting down.
CCAAAGAAATCTAAAAGTGATTCAGTTCTTTCAGGCAGGAAGGCACTTGCAAAATCAAAAAATGGCTTAGCTCTTTCAAGTCAGAAGGTTCTTACAAGTTCTTTTGAAGATAAATGTGCAGTTTCTAAGAAACTTAGGAAGTTATCAAATAAAAAACCACAACCTTCAAAGGAAAGTACAGGAAAGAATATGCAGAAATCAAGTAAAATAAGTAATGGGATTGTAGTGACAGAAAAACTTGAATTCAAAATCCCCAAAGTAAGAAAAAGTTCATCATCGGATATGAATATTGCTTCTTCGGCATCAGAAAAGACAAATTTAGAAACAACCCATCAGAGCAAAGGATCCACATTAGATAAAAAGACTCCAACTATTGCTAGAAAGCCAGACAATTGGGCTTCACGATCAGGATTTTTAATTACAGATTTCAGCGCTGAGAAACCAAAGCCTGTCAGGAAGATTTCTGCAGTATCAAAGGCAAATATTAAAGCCAATAAATTGACTAATAGTACTAAAATGAGTTCATCTGCTGACAGAGAAATTAATAAAACTGGGAAGAGAACTGGTTCTGAACTGAATTCTCTGAATGTTATCAATGTCCTTAAGAATTCTAAAATGAGTTCATCTGCTGACAGAGAAATTAATGGCCCTGAACTAAATTCTTCAAATGTTATCACTGGTCTTAAGAATTCTAAAATGAGTTCATCTGCTGACAGAGAAATTAATAAAACTGGGAAAGAAAGTGGTCCTCAGCTGAATTCTCCAAATGTTATCACTGGCCTTAAGAATTCTAAAATGAGTTCATCTGCGGACAGAGAAATTAATACGTCTGCTGACAGAGAAATTAATAAAACTAGGAAGGGAACTGGTTCAGAACCAAATTCTCTAAATGTTTTCAATGACATTAAGAGTTTGCCAATCCAAGTTATTGTAAGTTCAAATCGTAGGAAAGATAGGAAAAGTTTGAATGAAGACAGAAATTTATCTAAAACTGCCATAAAGATAAACAGGTCAATCTCTCACAATCAAGCTTTACTGGGACTACTGAATAAACAATTTCACGGAGACGAAGAAGTGAATTTTGAAAGTGATGCTATGAACTCATCTGATAACACTGAAACTCCAGTAATTTCTGGAAATAATTTTCTACTAAGTAAAGAGCAAAATGTATCAAAACATCATTTCCCAATCGGTGTTGCTAGTACTTCTACAAAAAGTGGTGGCAATACTCAGTGGCAACAATTACATAAAGACCAAGGGTTGAATTTTAATAGTGACTCTTTGCATATATTTGATAAAAGTAAAACTCCAGTAATTTCCGAGAATAATTTTCAGCTAAATACAGATCGAATTGTTGTACCAAAGCAGCAATTGCCGTCCAGTGTTGCTAGTACTTCTAATTATGCAAGAAATGATATACAAAGGCATAACACTTCAGTATTTACTGCAAATCATCACAATGAAGCAACAAAACTTTATAAAAATTTATCAGACAGAAAGAATCATATCATTAAGACAGTAATTGAATGGAGTGAAAGATGGTTTAAAGAATATGAGACAATGTGTAAACCTCACCCGAATCTCACAAATGGTGTTTTGCACTTGCCTCTTTATTTCGATTCTTTGAATGATTACATTTCTTCTTTTATTCGCTTGCTTCTGTTAGAAATTTGGGAAAAGGTGTCCATTCAATACAAACCAATTTGGACAGATGAGAAAAGACTTACAAATAAATTTTATTTCATTGTTACTTCAGTAGAAAATAAGTGGGATGTCACAGAGTACAAATGTGAAGCTTTGATAAATCACTTGTCTTTTGAACCTAAAGCTGAAAATCTGGTTATTTTATTCATACAGGATAAGAAGACAGAAAATATAAATCCTATAATTGGCTATATAAAGAGTTACGAGATTCTAAGTAATAATAATAATACAAATCCTGAGTTGTTAAGTGGTGATAAGTCATGGATCAAAGACGCCAACCTATGTCAATTTTCAGTTTTTGTCAAAATACGCAATTATTTATCCCCAGTTTTTAACAAAATAATGAAAGGCAATGGTCTTTTCTGCTTATCAAGTTACTTAAAATTAGTGGAGGCATCTCACAATCTTGAATATTCTCCATTATGCCAAAGCATTCTAAAACCTGAATCATCTACTTTTTTTTCAAATTATCCTGACGTTCCTTCCACCAGTACTTTCAGCAAAGCTCAGATGTCTATAATTCAGGGAATAAGTTCAGAAATTGAAAAGCAAGTTTCAGAACCTAAATTGTTTCTTATACAAGGAGCGCCTGGTACGGGTAAAACTCATATCATTCTTGGACTGTTAGAAAATCTTATTTTCAGTTGTCGTTCAAGACAGAAAATATTAATTGTGGCTCCATCTTCTGTTGCCATTGATGAAATCGGTTCCAGGCTGATTGAGTTGGATGAACGTTCACGAAGTTGGAGTTCTCATGTAGGAATAAGATTTGTGAGAGTTAATCTTTATGGGAAAACAAGTGAAAAGATGAGGCCATTTTCTCTAGATGAAATATATAGAGAATACAAGATCAAAAGTAAAATGGAAAGGTTAGGAAATATAGAGAGGCAAATTCAGACATTGATAAAAAGTAATGACCCTTCAGATCAGGAAGATATAAAGTCTCTAATAGAGCAACGAGAGGAGTTGAGAAATCAGATTCAATTTATACTGTCTGATGAAAAAACACGTTCGAATTACTATCATTACTTGTTACAAGCGTCTCAGGTTATTCTTACCACTGTGAGTTGTTGTTCATCACCATTGCTTCAGGAATTTTGCAAACGAAATTCCAACCTGATTTTTTCCTGTTGCATTATTGATGAAGTTACACAATGTACTGAATTGGAGTTTTTACAAGTGATATCATTGGGCATAAATAAATTTATCTTAGTGGGTGATCACCATGGACTTCCAGCTGTTGTACTTTCAAAGACGGCCGAAAATTTTGGTTATGGACGATCTGCATTTGAACGCTTTTTGCAGTATTTTTCACGCAGCCAACAAGAGAATCCTGTTGTTCAATTGTTAGAACAACATAGGATGCATTCTGACATCTGTTATTTTCCTTCTTATTACTTTTACAACAATCAGTTGACTACTGCTGACGGAATAGATTCAAGATATGATCACTTTCTTGCTGTCAGTGGTGAGAAGATGCTTTCACCGTATACAGTGTTTTATATACAAAAATATGGAAATCAGAAATTATGTGTTGACTCTGTTATCAAATTATGCATTCAGTCAGTGACATATAAGCCAATTGTTTCAGTTGGTATCATTGTACCAAGTAGAGAACTGCATGATGCTTTTACAAGATGGGTTACAGTTTTGAGGAAAACTAATTCTAAATATGAATTCGTTGAAGTTGGCACTGTTGAGAATTTTCAGGGACAAGAAAAAGATATAGTTTTTTTGTGTTGTTATTATGATGGTGATTCTAGCAGTTTTTTATCAAACAGTAGAAAATTGAATGTGGCTCTTACTAGAGCATGCAAATGCCTTGTTTTGTGTATATTCTCGACTGCTCATGGACTAGAGCAGGACTGGGTAAATCTAATAGCAGATGCAAAAAATCGTCACTGCTGCTATTTTATTACTTTGACCAAAGAAATGTCTTTGATTTTGAAGTAATCGAGTTTGTTGAAAGAATTGGAAGTGATAGTTACATCTTGCCTATTGTTTATCTTGACTTTTATGTTATCTGACTCATCATAAAGAAAGTTTTCTATATCCATATTTATGTGTGGCGTTTCACTTGTTTTTTTATGTTTTTGCTTCATTATTCATGCATTTGCTTCATTATTCAATCCATTGCTCATCTTGAAATAGGAAAAAAGTCATGATGTCACCACACATCGTAATACATTATGCTCATATGTTTTTAAATGTGATATACAGTTAAGCATGAATGTCTGTTGTATAATCTGAGCTAGCTGTATGCAGCTACTAGTTTAATTAGTATTTTTAAAAATATTATAAAAGAAACCTCAGGTTTCCAGTTACCATCCATGTATTCTTTCTATAATTTTTATTTCTTTTTAATAGTCACTTATATTTAAAAACAAAACTAGCCTTGTATGTATCAAAATTTGTTGTTACTGATTCCTGTTAGAGTTCCTTGTTTGAGTTACATTTTTGTTTAAAATTGAAAGGTAGGATGCTATCCACAAAGTTATGTGTTTGTTTCAAACTTTAAATATAATTGCTCATGGAAGAAATTTCTACAGGCATTTGATGAAATCTAGTAGTTGGTACACACTCTTAAAATGGCGCCAAGTCGCCAAAGATAATACAGGTAATACCTGCATGTAGCTTTGGCGATTTGGCTCCAATGATATACAGTGGTCAATGTCTTGCTTTGGCGATTTGGCAGCATTTTAAGATTGTGTACCAACTTCTAGATTTCAACCGAAATCTGGTGTGAAATACCTTTTGCCACTGAATTTTTATGGATTAATATTTCAAATATTGATTTTTTGTTGCATTTTTATTTATGTTAAGTTATTGTTAAAATTTTATCTCAGTTATGTTTGAAATCAAACCCAGATAGCTAATTCTTTTTTTTTTTTAATTGAAGAAGCTTAGTATTGAAGTACTTACTACACAGTGCAATTAAATTATAAGAAACTGCTTCCAAATAATTTTTATTATGTACAGACAGTAGTGGCTTATCAGGTCAGAAAACAAAGCAGTGCTACAAATGTTTTATTTCTTTACATATATATACATTATTTAAATTCTTTTACCTTCTATTAATCCAATATTGTTCATTCAATGTTAGATATTAAATGTTATGTATTTTATCAAGATTTAATGTATGTTTATTCTGTTCTGGAGAATTAGCCTGAAAATGTGCTAAAAAATTTAATTATTTTTCACTCTAAAAACAATTATCTTTCTGTGAATAATTGATTTATAAAAAGAAAAAAAAATAAATATTTTCTGCTTACCACATAAGTGCTTCCTTTGCTTGAACAGTAAAGTAAAATGATTTTAAAAAAATAAAGCCGAAGAAAACAATTTGGGAGAAAGGAAATTAGTGGATGAAACAGATAGGAAATGTACCTATTTCTGATTTTCCATATGATCAGGGATGGTCTGATATCTCGGCAATCCTGATAGGGATATTAAATATGGTCTTTTCCCCTAGTAATTTATCTTTTCTTTACAGAAATTTAGCATTCTTTCATCTTGAGTTGAAATTTTGTGGAATTATAATAAGTTTTCAAAACCTGACTCGACTGATAGGATGGAATTAATAAGTGGGGTTTGTTTATTTGTTTGTCAGTAATCGCATAAAATTGTTGAATTATTACTGAAAAAGAGTTGGCAATAGTTATAAAAAAGTAAATTTTTGAAATAAGTGCCGTTCTGCAGCCTCATTGAACAAGCCACCACCATCTGCAACTGAGTTTAATTGACCATGGAATAGATTTTAGGTTTATTTTATACAACAACTGTAGTTTTTCTACAAGCAATGTTTCTTTTTTTAAAAAAAGTTATATGTAATGATTTTATCTGTAATAGTTTCTTATTGTATTTGCTTCTAAATTTAAAAAATAATTAAAAAGTTTTTAAAGCTTAATTTATGAAGGAAACACTTTGCCAAAGATGCAATTCTGAGTTGGAATCTTTTTTGTTATTTCTATATTATTTATTGATTTCTTATTTTAGTATGTAATTTATGAAGTCATTGTCAAGTCAAATAATCTTTTTGTTGCTGTAATATTATACCGTTAGGACTTGAAAAATGAAGGATTCTATAATGTCAAACAATTATAACTGTACTTTGGTTAAAAATTAAATTCTGTTTTAATAATACAAGTTGAACTGTTTATATGTGATATTAGAGAACCCTGTATTTTTCAAATAAACATAAGTAGAATTATTACTTATTTTTAGAGTACATTTAAAGGAACTCTTATTATTAAGAATGTTGTTTCTTAATCCATTAATGCCCAGAGTCCTATTTACAGGACACTTAAATTTCACTTCTGGGGCTAAATCGAATGCTTTCCATTGTTTCTTTTTTGCTTTGTCTATGAAGTCGATAGGTATTCCAGACATGACACATTTCCGCAGAAACACAGATTTCAGCTTTTTCGGCATCAGATTTTATCATTCGTAATTTTCTTTTATATAATAATTCCATAATATTTTTTAAATTTCAATCACTTTTTGTAGAAATTTATTCGTTTTATTGTTCAATTAATCATACTTATTTTATTTCTCGGTGTTTATGTTTGGAACAATTCATTATTTATGAAGTTCAGCTTTTTTTGTTCCTATCCTGTGTCATGTTTGGTGTTCCCAAACTCCTAAACAATTTTCAGTGTGCATGGACCACCATTTAACCATATTTTAAAGTCCATAACCATATTTTTTAAATTTATTTTTGAGGTAATGCAAATAATTAGAAAAAGAATTTTTTATTTTTTGATATTTTACTATATATTAAAAATCTTTAATATCCATGTAAAAAAAAAGTTTATCAAAATGATTTTCACTCAATTCCCCCCCCCCCCCCCTATTTTTTATAGGAAATAAAAACCAAAAAATTTTTTCTCGGAATTTTACTTCATAGTTAACTTCATCTTGGTATTTTAAGTATAATTTAATAGAAATTTATTGAAATCTATGCCTTAAATTAATTTGGGCAATAATGGGTTAAGATACTCATGCGCCACAGTAGCTTCATGACAAAATTTTGAATTTGTAACTTGAGGTTTCGAGGCACGATTCTCTAGAAGATCTGCCTTGTATATTGGCCTGGTGTGCATTAAATCTTTCAACGGTCAAATGTCCTCCTGCTGATGTGGAGTGCAAGTTTGGAGAAGGAGTGCTGGCTCGGGTGTTGTTTTTGTCATCTGACCATGTTCCAAAATTACGAGGTCTGTGTCAAAATCTTCTTGTTCCTCTCCCTCATGTTGTTTCGAAATAGGACATTAATAACAGAAAAGGATATTCAATATCCGAAATAG